>APFE030528071.1:49404-65413 GCA_000404065.3 Pinus taeda
TATATTCGCGTTTCCCCGTTTCCAAAATTTGGGTAGGTCGCATTCCATATCGCTTCCCGTTTCGGAAACTCGTACCCGTTTCCCCGTTTCATGCAACCTTGACCTCAATCCTCTGATGAAGTTGTGTCACTTGCACAAAAAGAGAAGAATCATGCACATGATTCTTCTAGAGGAAGAGGTGGTTGAAGAGGAAGAGGAAGGAAGAATTTTAGAGGTGGGGGGGGCAGACATTTCCAAGGTACAGTGTAACAGAAATGGACATGATGCTTCCACATGTACGTTGCCTTGGGACAGAATCGAGCTAGACAAAAATGAAGAAAGAGGTAAAACATAGAGTAAAGGGAAGGGAAAAACACTAGAGTCTGCTCAATATTCCATTATTCAATGCTTCACTTGCTTCATGGAAAGATTCTTGGTTGCTTGATTTAGGAGCAACTTGCCACATGAATTTTTGAAGAGATTTCTTTGAATAATTCACTGACAATGTTGGAGCAGTCTACTTTGCATACAAGTCAAAATTCAAGCCATCAAATCTTGGCAACATCAGGCTCAAACTCGCTGGTCTTCTAGACTTTCTTAGAGGAGAAACTTGCTGTCTTTGGTCCACATCTGCCAGCAAGGACATTCCATTCGCATATTTGATGGCAAGGCTGAGGTCAGAAAAGCGTCAGATCACTCACTTGTTATGACTGGGATAGAAGAAAGAAAGACTATTAAAGCTGCAAGGAACCTCTGCTCGTGTACAAATTTTTCATATAGTTCTCATTATGATGAAGGTACACTTCCATCAAGTCTTTTATGGCATGCTAGATTTGGACACTTGAATTATGACAACCTTCGTTTATTGAAGAAAAATAGTGTTACTGGTTTGCCTACAATTCCTAGGAAACTTAAGCAATGTGATGCTCATATCTTAGGAAAGCACATAGAAAGCTTGAACTTATTCATTCATATTTATGTGGCCCAATGCCTATTCATTCTGCAAATGGTAATAAATATATGATGACATTTATTGATGACTACACCATAATGTGTTGGATTTATTTATTGAAGAACAAATTTGAAGCTGTTGAAACATTCACGAACTTTCATGCATGGATTGAAAATGATGCACAATCTCATATTGTCTCTATTCGTACTGATAATGGAAAAGAAAATACTTCAAATGAATTTGAAAACCATCTTCACCAGCATGGGATCAAACATCGAACAACCGTGCCTTATAATCCCCAACAGAATGGAGTAGTTGAAAGAATGAACAAGACAATCTTGATTATTGTACGTTCCATGATGTTTTTCAAGAATGTTAAGCTGATGTTTTGGGTTGATGCAGTTCTATGTGCTGTGTATATAAAGAATAGGTGTCCATCTCATGCTCTAAAAAACAAGAGTCCCTATGAAATGTGTTATGGTCACATTCCTTCGGTGAAGCATCTCAGGGTTTTTGGTTCCACCTGTTATGCCTTGATACCTAAGGAACAAAGAAACAAACTCGGTGCAAGGAGTCGAAAATGTATCTTCTTGGGGTACTCAAATACCTCCAAAGCATATTGTCTCTATGATAAAGTTAATAAAAAGTTTATAATATCTATAGATGTGATCTTTCTTGAATCTTCCAAGACTAACAATGTTGTTGAGCGGAAGCTTGATCGCTTGGATAGATTCAGACATGCAAAGTCTATTCAAGAGTTTGATAATGAGATTCCACATCTTGAAGGGGGGATCCCTATACTGGATCAATCTGTGGAATATCTTTCTGAAGCACTCTCTCCTCCACATGAAGCTCCAATCACTAATCAAGATGACACTCTGAGTGATATGATTGAGAGAATTGGGAGGTTAAATCTTGATTCAGCCCCATCTCAGTCAATTGAGCAGCCTGGGCCATCTCATAAAGGTTCTCCGAAATGGCTCACAAATGTTAGGATATTCCGACACATAGGAAATAGTTAAGTATAACTTGGTCTAGTGTAGAGTTAGGTAAAGTGTGTTTCTTTACTATGTACTTTTGTAACTTACAATTCGACAGTCACGATATGTTCTAGACATGAATTGATTCGACGGTCCATTCTCTCCTCGGTATTACCGACACTTGATCCGTGGCATAACACTCGATTGGTCCTTGATCTCTATTTAAAGAGCATGGAGGGTCATTTGTAAAGTGATCGTTCATGAAAGAAGCTTATGTAAATTTTCTTCCTTTTACATTAATAAATTACCTAAAGTGGCCGTGTTGGCTCAGGCTTTGGATTGTTTCCCTCTTTGAGGGTTTTAACCATGTCAAGAATATTGGTGTACTGATGTGTGATTTGTTTGTGAACGGTGTCCTTTGGTGTTCTATTTGAGAAACTTACCCTATAAATTCCTACATGGTATCCGAGCTATTTGAGGCTGCATCCGTTGCTGATCCAAATCTGAAGCCAATACAACTGCATCCGACTGTTTTTTCCTTGATCTACTGTTTCTGACCACTTTCAGGTTGAGAACACTGCTCTATTGTGTTAGGAGCATCTGTTCCAATGATGAAACCTTTTCATTTCACACGAAAAGGTTTCTGATAGCCCTAGCTATGTCATTTTGAAGATTTGGAGGCAAAAAGGACTTTCTCAAGTAGGGACGCACTCCAAAGCTTCAGTGACTAAAAAAAAATCCCTTCCACTTTTCCAAAAATTACTAACCTTGTAAACTAGCTCACTTGGCCCAAAGTTACTTTATGAGAATAGAGGTCTTGGGTTCAAGTGTTTTCTTTTGTTGAGTTATTTTCTCAAAAAGCACATGAAACTTATGTTTTAAAGTTACTTTATGTAAAAGTGTTCTCACCCATTATAAAAAGTGAGTCACTTATTATTCTGAAGTTTCTTTATCTTTTATTTAAGTTACAATTTAGTGGGTAGCTCATAAAGTACCATTGTAAAAGTGACTTTCACTTGTTTATAAAAGTGGGTCACATAATTTTTTTTTTAAAGTGAGCTAATTAGATTAAGTTTGGAAAGAGGGAGGATTTTTTTTTTTTTTTTTTTTTTTTTTTTTTTTTTTTTTAATATAACATTATCATTCACTTCCGTACATTCATGCATTTTGTCGGCATCTTCAACAACTTTTCTTCAAAAAGCCATAACTTCTTCATCCGGAAGCCGTTTTTAGAGCCGTTTTTTTTGAATCGGCCTAATTTTCCGAGATCTTTCCATTGGAACATTTAGTTTCAGCATCTACAACTTCATTTTTTGTTAAAATGGAAAGTCCATGCCAAGTTATTCTTGACATCACCAACTACTTCCAATGGGTGTCCTACACGAAGGATTTACTTAGAAGTAAAGGTCTTTATAGAATAGTTTCAGGCCAAGAATCTTAACCTAAAGATGAAGATAAGGCAGTCAAATGGGAAATAAATAAGATCAAACACGTGGGTTGATAGGGATGTCTATTTCTCCAGACCTTAGATTCTATATCGCAGAACTTGATACCCCTGATGAAGCAATGAAACAACTCAATAAAGTTTTTGGAGCTAGAAACGAAATTAGAGCTCATCAACTCGAAAATGAGTTTCTTACGTTGGACCCCAATAAATTTTCTTCCATTGAAGATTTTTTGTCCAAGTTCAAGACCCTTAGAATTCTCTTGGAAGGTGTTAAGGTTAAGAAAGAAGGTAGCCTTATCTATTCCATTCTTACTAAGTTAGGACCAACCTACTCTGTGTTTGTTTCCACCTTCCATTCTACTAGAGAAGCCTTTATTTCTCAAGGACAAGCCTACAAGTCGCCCTTTTTTGATGCCTTTTGTGATTCTTTAATAAGAGAACAAGAAAAACTCTTACATTATGGTCTTCTTAATATTGGAAACTCTTCTATGAAAGCCCTAGCCACCCAGCAACAGCCAAATTCAAAGAATCTTAAGAAGCAGTGTCCTAAAAAGAATGGTCCTAAACCAAACAAGAGTCCTAAGCACTTTCGGTGTCAACAAAATGAAAAATAAATTCAACAAAAGGATAAGGCAAATAAAAACAAAGGGAAGAAGACTAATAAACATTGCAACTTTTGTAATTGAGATGGCCACTTAAAATCCAAATGCTTTAAGAAGATGGAAGCCTTGGAAGTAGTAATGAAGAAGCATAACATCCATTTGGAGCACTCTTCAACTTCAACTTCGTCTTCTTGAATAACACTTTCTGCATGTGGCTTTCAAGCATCTTGGTGTGGTTATGCACTAAATGTATCTTCTTCTTCTCATTCTCATGAGTGGCTCATTGATTCTGAAGCTTCTTATCACATGGCCAAAAGCATAGCCATGTTTTTTTCTTTTAAATGATTGTAACACCAAAAATATATATGTTGGTGATGATAGATCTCTTAGTGTTGTAGGGATTGAAACTATTCATCTAGACAATGGTCAATTTAATGATGTATTATGTGTTCCAACCTTATCCTGCAACCTTTTATGTGTACATCAAACAACTCATTCAGGTGAAGGTAAAAACATTGAATTTTCACCTCACAATGTTGTAATTAAGGACCCAAGAGATCTTAAACAAATTTTAGCTACTGGAATTGTTGATAATTCTACAAGGTTGTATGAGTTTAACAACTTTGGGTCATCAACACTTCCCTCGGTATTTGTTGCTCATAATGATGAAGTGAGCAAACTTTGGCATAAGTGATTTGGTCACTTAAACTATCGCTCCCTTCAAAATCTATGTAAAGAAAAAATTGTGACAAGTCTTCCTGTGGTATCTTGCAGAGATGGTGTTTGTTCCGGATGTGTACTCGGAAAACATCATTGAGATAGTCTTAAAAAACGTGCCTCTTGGCACGCCTCAACCCCTTTACAACTTGTGCATAGTGATTTATGTGGTCCACTTCCAGTTGTTTCATTCTCTGGCTACAAGTACATCTTAACTTTCATTGATGATTTCTCTACACGCACTTGGGTATACTTTTTAAAACTCAAGAGTGAAGTATTTAACATGTTCTTTGCCTTTAAGGCCTTTGTTGAGAAACAATCTGGACATCAAATTCTTAAGCTAAGATATGATAATGGCGGAGAATATGTTAACAACAAACTCATCAACTTTTGCACTGAGCATGGAATTCGAATGCAACATACTGTTCCATATAATCCACAACAAAATGGTGTTGCTGAAAGGAAGAATCACACCTTAAAGGAAATGGCTATTTGTATGCTTCATTCTAAAGGACTTAGTCTTAGTTTTTGGGCAGAAGCAATTAATTATGCAAATTACATAGTATATCACACTCCTACCAAGGTTTTAAAGAATATCACTCCAGAAGAAGCATGGAGCTCAATTAAACCAGATGTAAGTCACTTTCGTGTTTTTGGCAGTGAAGCATGGACCCATATTCCAGACGAGAAACATAAAGCCTTAGAACCTAAGAGTGAAAAATGTATTTTTGTTGGATATTCCGAAGATGTCAAAGGATATAGACTTATTACACCTAAGTCCAACAATGTTATCATTAGAAGAGATGGAAAGTTTGTTGAAAATATATCGGCCTACGAGCCTAGTTTTGTGGATGTGCCACCTCTCTCTATCCCTTCTACTTCTGAAAATATTTCTTCTTCAGATGATGACAATGAGGATGACAGTCCTCCCCCACCTCGGGATCCTCCTTCAGCTCCTCAGCTTCCAAAATGGGTTCGTGCTACTCAGGATGCAGCAAGTGCTCTTGCAGGTGATCCTACAGATCAACATTGCACACGTTCTCAGTTTGATAGAGCCTCTTCTTTACTGGCTCAAGCTTCAACAAATTATGATCCTGACACCTTTGCAAAAGCTTCAGGCCATCCAAATTGGGATGTAGCTATGAATGAAGAACATCATTCATTATTAGCAAATGATACATGGGATCTTGTTCTTCTTCCAAAGGGATGAAAACTTGTTAGATGCAAATCGGTTTACAGAACCAAGTTTGGACCAGATGGAAAAGTTGATAAACATAAAGCTCGTCTTGTTGCTAAGGGTTTTTCACAAGTTGAAGGCATTGACTATACTGAAACCTTCTCCCCTGTTGCCAAAATGAACTCTATCCACCTTGTTCTTTCCCTTGCTGCCTCTTTAAAATGGGAAGTCCATCAGATGGATGTTAAATCCGCCTTCTTGAATGGGGACTTGCATGAAGAAATCTATATGGAAAAACCCATTGGCTTCATCCAAACAGACTCCAACCTTGTATGTCGACTTAAGAAATCTCTTTATGGTCTCAAGCAAGCTCCTCGGGCTTGGTATGCCAAAATGGATAGCTTTCTTTTGGAATCTGGCTTTTCTAGGTGTTATTCTGACAATACTGTCTACACCAAGAAAGTTGGTAAGTCTCTTATCATTCTTGTTCTTTATGTTGATGATCTTATCCTTACTGGTAGTGATCCCAACCTTATAAACCATGTGAAGTCTAACCTTAAAAATCAGTTTGAAATGACAGAATTAGGACACTTGCATTATATGCTTGGTCTTCAAGTCTTGCAATCCAAGGAAGGTATTTCCCTTTCCTAGTCCAAGTATGTCTGTGATCTTCTATGCCACTTTCACATGGAAGGTTGTAAACCAGCCCCTTCTCCCTTTCAGTCTGGAGCCAAACTTTCAGTCGCTTGTACTTCCCCTGAAGTTGATGCTACCTTATACCGTCAACTTGTAGGAAAACTTTTGTATCTGACCCATACCTGTTCTGACCTTTCCTTTGCTGTTGGCCTTATTGATTGGTTTATGCAAAACCCACTTGAAAGTCATTGGAAAGTAGTGAAAAGAATACTTCGTTATGTTCAAGGTACGGTTCAATTTGGGATTCATTACAGTGCAGAAGAATCTCCTCTATTGGTTGGTTTCACTGATTCCGATTGGGCTGGTGACCTTGATGATCAGAAGTCTGCTGTAGGTTATGTGTTCACTCTTGGTTCTGGACCTATTACATGGGCTTGCAAGAAACAAAGTGCCATTTCTCTTTCTTTAGTAGAAGCTGAATATCGTGGCGCCGTAGAAGCTGGTAAGGAAGCCGTGTGGCTTCATTAGATCGTGTCCGAGTTTGGCTTTCAACAGCAACATCTGCTACACTTTGGTGTGATAATCAAACTGCCATTCAACTATGCAAAGATTCAGTCCAACATCAGTGTAACAAACACATTGAAATACACATGCACTTCATCAGAAAGTCCATTCATGACCATGTTCTTGAAGTGCAATATTGTTCAACCGATAATCAAGTTACAAACATCTTTAAAAAGGCTCTCACAGAGGAGAAGTTTACTAAACTTCGATTTATGGTTGGAGTTCAGGAAGTTGTCACCAAGGGGGGATAGGCTTTAGTGCCTCCTTCCTTATCCTATTGTGTCATATTTGTACATCCTTTAATCCTATCCCAAGTTGTTCTTAAGGGGGGATGTTAGGATATTCTGACACATAGGAAATAGTTAAGTATAACTTGGTCTATTGTAGAGTTAGGTAAAGTGTGTTTCTTTAATATGCAGTTTTGTAACTTACAATCCGATGGTCACGATATGTTCTAGACATGAAGTGATCTGACGATTCATTCTCTCCTCGGTATTACCGACACTTGATCTGTGGCTTAACACCCGATTGGTCCATGATCTCTATTTAAAGAGCATGGAGGGTCATTTTACATTAATAAATTGCCTGAAGTGGCTGCGTTGGCTCAGGTCGTAGACTGTTTCCCTCTTTGAGGGTTTTAACCACGTCAAGAATACTGGTGTACTGATGTGTGATCTATTTGTGAGCGGTGTCGTTTGGTATTCTATTTGAGGAACTTACCTTGTAAATTCCTACAACAAAGACATGAAAGTGTTTGTCCTGATGAGGTTGGAAAGACAGGGACAAGAAGCTCTATTAGACAGAATGGAGGTAATGTAGACGATCCTGATTCTCCTGTTGATGTGGATGTTTCTTATGATTGTGAACTAAATTTGTATATAGATTTCGAACCAACTTCCTTCAAAGAAGCCGCTTCTGATGATGAATGGAAAGAAGCAATGCAAAAGGAATATGATGCTTAGATAAAAGATGGCACTTGGAAGCTGGTCGATTCTCCATTGGGGACCAAATCAATAGGCTGCAAGTAGGTCTTCAAGAACAAGCATAAAGCATATGGCTCACTTGGCAAGCATAAAGTCAAACTTGTGGCAAAAGGTTTTGCACAAAATTAAGGGGTTGATTATGAGGAGACTTTTGCCCCCACAGTAAAATGGGCTATTATCCGGACAATCTTTGCTTTGGCAGCTTAGAACGGTTGGAAAGTCCATCAGATAGATGTAAAGATTGCTTTCTTGAATGGAGATTTGAAAGAGAATGCTTTTATGTCTCAACCGGAAGGATTTGTTGTGAAGGGTCAGTAACACAAAGTATGCAAGCTTGTAAAATCCTTGCATGGCCTCAAGCAAGCACCGCGAGCATGGTATGAAAACTTGACTGAGCCTTTTCTGAAACTCAATTTGAAACACTATGATCTTGATGATGTAACTTTGTTTATCAAGAAAGTTGGTAAAATAGTTGTATATCTTGTCGTGTATGTAGATGATCTTTTGATGATAAGGAAAAACAATGAGAACTACATTGCATCCATAAAGAAGGAATTGAGGAAAGGTTTTGAAATGACAAATTTGGGCTATGTTCACTACTATCTTGGTATTGAAGTAACCCAACATTTGAAGTTTATATTCCTCTCTCAGAAAAAAGTACATTGGAGATCTGTTGAATAGGTTTGGCATTGCTGAATGCAATCCTTTGAATACTCCAATGGAACATAATTCAAAGCTCACATCCACTGAAGGAATAGAATTTGAGGATGTAATGAAGTTTAGATAGCTCGTAGGAAGTCTCAACTACCTGACTACTACTAGATTAGACATTTCATTTGCTTTTGGAATCCTTGTCAGGTTTACGCAAAAGCCTTGTGAGGGTCATTGGCCTGCCGCAAAAGGAGTTCTAAAGAACTTGAAGGGAACTCAAGACTTTGGACTCAAGTATACACAGGTGGATGACTTCAACTTGATTGGATATTCTGATTTAGATTTTGATGGAGATAAAAAAACTGGAGTATCTACTTTTGGTTATGTAATGAGTCTTGGATCAGGAGCGGTCTCCTGGAGGTCACACAAACAATCAGTTCCAATAGATTCCACAACTGAGGCAAAATATGTGGCAACAATTGAAGCAACGAAGGAAATTGTGTGGCTCAAGAAATTTCTGGAGGATTTGCAGGGGAAACGAGTGCATTTGACTCCTCTTTTGATTGACAACACTTTTGCAATAAAGTTGGACAAGAACCCAAAATTCCATGATCGAAACAAGCACATTAATACAAAATATCATGTTATTCGACATCATGTTGAGGCCAAGACAATCCACCCATGACATTGTTCCATAAATGAGCAGATTGCAGACATCTTCATCAAAGCACTTGGAGGGGAAAAGTTTCAAAGATTCAGAATGATGCGTGGACTCACCAACATCCCTTCAGATTAGGGGGGGATGTTGACACCTAATCTTTGGGATTAGTAAAATCCATGTACATATCGTAAATAACAAGACAAAAAGAAATTGGAAGATGAAGAGAAATTGGGAGATGAAACCCAATAGTCTCCCTCTCCTTGTATATATCCATTCTTTCTCTTAATGCAAAAACACAATTTCATTTGTGGAGTTACTCCTCACAAGATAGTTTTTCTAAATATTTTGTTTTTGTTTTGTTTTTTTTTTTTGTGAAATTACAAAGGAACTTAAAATTCAATCCTTAAAGAATAAATAATTTGATATTTGTGACTGCGTTTGCCTCTTTGAAAAATTTTAAGGGCATGTTTTGCACTTCCCTTTTGTTGCATTTGTGTCAATTGGTGAAATTATTGCATTTGACATATGGTTCTACAAAGGTTGCATTTGTCCTTCCAAGTAGCCATGTGCATGTATGTTTTTTTTTTGGTGGGTTGTGTAGATGCTATGTGCATTACTTGATGCAGATCATGTCTATAATGGCAGTTTTTTTGCAAATACACACACATCTATGGGTGTGGTGTCTCTTCTTTGCTACTCTTCTCCACATCGAGGGTGAGTGCATTCATTGGGATGTATCTCTTCTCTATGTCGAAGATTTGGTATGTGGGCTTTGTCAATAGTGTTCTTCTTTCTTCATGTTATTTGTGTTCTCTACTGATGGTATGGTGTGTGGGAACTACAATTTTGTGTTCTTCCCTCATCTTTGCAATGACTATTGTGTCTTTGTGAGGCATAGGGTTTTTGCTTGTCCTTCATTGGGAATAGGGTTTGCAATGATATTATGCTTTGTTGAGCATAAGGTTTTTTGCATATTCTTCATTGGACTTAGGGTTTGCAATGGTATTGTGCTTTGTCAAGCATAGGTTGTTTTATTATGACATATTTGTATCCAAGAAATCATGGTTGTATTCGTAGGTCTTCCCTCTTTTCTACATGGTCAGGGTCTTTCTTCTTATTGTCTCCACTTTTCATATTTTTCAATGTTTTAAACAATTATATCTTGAAGAAAAATTAAAACTTTTAAAACTTATATATACCTCTTTTATATCTCTTTCCTTTTCATTTTCCTTGGTGTCACCACTTTGAGAAAGACATTTCCTTTGAGAATAACTTTTATCCTAGTCATCAGCACAATTTTTTCTTTACCTACTATATTAATCTAATTGGCCACTTAACATATGTGATGTTTACACATTGTTGCATTATATTAGGACTTCTAATATCTTATTTAATGTTACTTATTCTAAAAAAATTGTGCAAGTATGGATCCATCCATAAAATTGGTCTTTTTTGGTAGGGAATTGCATAGAAGAATTTGTGCATGATGCACATTGTAATGCAGTAGAGAGTTGAAGATAGCGTTGTGTAGTGGATGTGCTGAAAGGTAGGTCACACGTGACAAAGTTTAGTAGTGCCATTTCTTTTGTTGTAGAACTTAGTGTGCTAGCCTCATTGTAGGTGCCAATTTAGAACAATGTCGAGCTTGTTGGTGCAATTGACAACTCAATAGAAGATAGCACAAGTTTCTAACAACCATAACAAATAGTCTTCAGTCAAACAAGTTTAATCCTATAATTTGATTTTTATAAAATATTGTATAACAAGTAATGGGAATATATTGGAGGTGAAACACTAAATCTTCCCTCAGATTATTTAGAGTTGATATTGCAATATAAATGAGTTGGCTAGGGTTATTTAAAGGCTTCATATTTTTCAAATGACTTGCTCCACATTTCTTTGTGCATGGAATTCTGAGTTGATTTGTTATGCAATCGTTCATGCCCTTGTTTTTGGAATGTTTATCTAATTTTGTGAAGTTTATGAGTCATGGCAACATACTCATTCACGTTCAATCAATGTTAGTTGTTCCACATGTAGTTGCAACAATTAATGCATAATTTATGATAAAGAATCAATCTTAGATAAAGCAAACGATGGAACACATTTTGTAGAGTTGAATTGAAGTGCCAGTGGAAGGAATTGTCAATATCGTCGGATAAATGGGGAGCCTGGGTGAAGAAATGATCCATATTGCTTAGATGATGCTGACTTTGAGCTTGTTGTTGTGACATTTTAGAAAGGTATTCCTTAGAAATGGCCTGTGAACTATTTCATTCCAAAAGTAGCTAACATCCCTCTTTCACTATTGTTGAATTCAAGATCCTATCTCAATGTGGAAGTGAAGGTTTATTTTTTCTCAATGATGGTTATAAATGGATGCTTTTTAACTCTACCACTGCTAAGGGAACTTGATCAATATCGCAAGTTGCAACACTATACAAAAGATGATAAGGTTGCCTTGAGAAAGTTAAGAATTTGCGGAGAAGCTTTACATTTGTGGGAGAACTTTATGTGAGAACAACCAAACACTAAATGCTGCTCAAACATTTCATGTGATGAGTTTAAAGTTGTTGGGAAGGAGTAGTATATGCTGTCAACTACCAAAAAGAGTAGCAATGATAATTGTAGTACTACTACTTACAACATAATTCAAGTCAATTGGTAGATTCCTAGTCATATAAGATTTCAACCATTAGGCTATTCAACTAAGTGGCTGACAAAGAAACAAAGTCACTAAGTTCATTGGTGGATTAATCACCCCAATTCAAAAGGATCTTGAAATGTTTGAGATTTGTAGTTTGGATGAGCTTGCAGAAATAAAAGTTAGTAGAGACAAAAAGTAATTGGATGAACCCAAATAACATTGCCATGCTAATTCCACTTCACTTAAGAATGATGTTAAGGATAGAGCCCAAAAGAATCCATTCAATAGGGATGCGTAATACACCGCTGATTGGAAACCATCAAAGGGAGGAGAAACCCTCACACCAAAGAAAGTTCCTTTTTGTAATTGATGTATATGTAGAGCTCACTCAAAAGAGGCTCGTTGCAGGCTTCACCTAGAGAAACACTAGAAGTGTGCATAGATAAAGCATTTAGGAAAAGGGTTAAGGTGGCTTTGCGGCCAAAGGTTTTTCTCTTATGTTCGTTGCGTATCCTAGTTGCATGGAGCACAAAAAGATATTCTCCATCAAAACACAAATTAAAGAGTAGCCTATCATTTGTAGTAGTTGATATTGGTATGAATCTGATTTAATCTCATAAGTGGTAGTTGAGAAGCATAACTTGCTGATAATTGTGCATGTTAAAACCTACTCCTTGGGTTGGCTCAATATGAGGCTTGCTAGACAAAGGTTTCTTTTATCGGGGAGATCTTTGGAATAAGGTACAATACATATGGCACACATTCATAGATTTAAAACATGCTCAAATGCTAGCTTGTAAGCAATCCTTCTAAAAGATGCAAAATGATCATTGAAAATTGTTGCTTTAAACTACATATGCAAGGTTCAAGGTTGTTAATCCGTAAACTACCATGGATATTCCACTGGATAGTTTGTCACAACAGATCGAATAGTATAATATTAAAACTTTGAAAATTCTAGACTATTACAGTTTATTAAACTTTAAGATCTGTGGATTTAACTGTAATTGCATGCATGCGAACGGAAATTATACAAAAAAGTAGAGAACGACAAAATAAGCACACACACACAAGACATAACATATGCTCTCTTAAATTGAGTTGTTCCATGACCCTCTTGGTCATGACCCAAGTTGATGCATCAGAATCCAGCGTACAATTATTCAATTTATATCCATTAATCATGAAAGTAATAAAGAATGGCTGATGATCCTTGTTATATGAATCCAAACTTTGCAAATATATAGGGGCATCTTGATAGACAGTCTCAGACACCCTCTGTTGAGAAACACTCACATGAGGAGCTTTAGTAATTTTTAATAACTTAGCTCTTTGGGAAGGAATATTCAATATCTTGGTGACAAGAACCCAGATTTTTGCATTATTAAACCAACTTCCCAAATCAACATCCACACGAGAGTTTGAACCGGGGTTTAAACTTCGAGGGGGAATTTGATTTCCACTTTGATCCTTATCCCTTCTTTGATAAGTTAAACCCTTATCTTTAGCAATTTCCAAGACTTGCTCTGCAGAAGGCTTTTCATCGAATAATTTAACCATCACATCCTTTTCATGATCAAAATTATTTGTACTAAAGGATGATGTGGAAGGCCTAACATCTTCACTGTTTTCCTTAACCTCCATCCAATCTTCCATAGGCAAAGAAAATTCTTTGCCAACATTTATTTGATTACTCGCCCCAAACATTCCACCATCCACAATTCTTTTAACCGCGGGGCAAGTAGCCTCCTCATGAAGATCATCACAAGCCCTACAATAAGGCGGAGCTTCATCAACCAGATTAGTATATTCAAGCGGATTAGGCAGTCTCTGCTCACTAGTTTGGCCTTTTTTCTGCCAAGTATTAGTACTTCGATTATAATTATGCGCTTGAGCCCTTTCCATTTGAACCAACCTAGACTGCCAAGTACTTATTTCCTTAGCATGGTTAGAGATTAATTTCGCTTGGTTAAGCTCCAAGCTTTCAAGTTTTTGTAGTGATTTTTGCATAGGGTTGTCTTCAAATTCTTTAACCTTTTTTCCTTTAGATTCTTTCAATTTGGTTGAAGCCCTATCAAAACCTGGGATTTCAGACTTCCCAGATGCCTTCTTATCCTTTTCAAGCTCTACAACTAAAGTTTGAGCAACTTTATAATCACGATTCTTAGCTTGTCTCAATTCATAAGATGTATCAGAATTAAAAGCATCAATGTAAAAATCCAAACGAGATTTATCAGGAGGTTTATAATCTTGAGGTAATTCTTTAATAATACCATTAAATCTCTTATTAAATTCTTCTACAGTTTCATTTTCTCTCTTCTTTATGACACTGATAGTTTTTACAAGATGCCTCTCTTCTCTCTTATCTCCATACTTTTCCTTAAAGGCATTAATAATCGATTGCAAAGAATCAAATGAATTATCAGGCTTTTCCGTAAACCAATCCAAAGCATCTTCCTCCAAGGTAAGAACAAAAGGCTCATTTTTACATCTTCATGATTATAATCAGCAACCCTTGCATACTTACCTACCCAAGAACCAAAAGCTTTTAGATGAGCATTGACACTAATTGCATTATTGCCTTGAAAAGAAGGCAATTTATCAATCCCATTCTATGAAAGACCATTAGGATAACCTTGAATGCTAGCAAAGTTACAAGGGGCGAACACGTCCATGATGTCATGCTCAATTGGGTTAGGAAAAAGCAAATGGATATCCGAGAGAGCTTCTTGTCCAAGATTAACAAGAAGAGTATGAGAAGAGAGCTTGCGTAATTGTACTCTGAGAGCCCTTTCAGGATGAGGAGCAGTTTTAACCAAGCTACTTGGATGTATTCTAGTACACACTCTTGTAGAATATGAAGGAAGTGGAGTTGCCACTCGGATAGAAATCTAACCTCTGTAGAAATTTCTCATTTCCCACCCCAGTTTTCAGTTTCACCTTATTTCTCCAAAATAGTTAAATGCCCTTTCCCATATCCATACATTCAACAACTAAAAAATAAATATTGCTGAAAACACAAACTCTAGAAATTTTACAGAATGTTGGAAAATGTAGAAATAAAAATCAGCAGGTACAAACAGCTATTTAACACATTTAAACACAATGATTTTTGGTCAAGGTGGCCCTGGAAAAACCCCCTACAACTCTTGGGGAAAACCAGTTCGAGAGCTCCTCCTTATTTCTGAAAATGCTTTTTACAGTGAGAAATATTCAACAAAAAAATCAGAAAGCAAACTTTTACAACTTATCTCGTTTTCCGTGCCTCACAGCCAACTGGAAAACTTGCAACCAGCAAAACAGAACAATAATACTGTTGTACGACCTCCTCCAAATCTGTTGTATGGCCTCCACAAAACAGCTGTACGGCCTCCTTGAAAACTGTTGTACGGCCTCCTCCAAATTTGCTGTACGTCCTCCACAAAAACTGTTGTATGACCTCCTTGAAAACTACTGTACGTCATCCTCAAAATCTGCTGTATGGCCTCCTTGAAAATCGTGCCCAAATACTGCCTTTTGCTGTGTGCTAACTCAGCTGTACGGATTTGCTAAACTGCTGCCTTGGAATGTGTGCCAAGCTGCTGTCTCCTTCTCCTCCCTGTCCAGAAATCTCCCTTGCTCTCTTGCTCTCTTTCTCTCAATCTGCTCATGAAAGAATGAATGACCTTTTCCTCCTTTAATCCAACCCTAAGTGACTTTTGGGTGATCCCTAAATCCAATCGCTGAAATAGATTGGGATTAAGCGCTGAAATTAAATGCTCATTTAAATCTCACTTTCTATTTTTTAATTCACCCCACTTTAATAAAGACCCACTTAGTCATTTATTTCCAAAGTCACTTTTCCTTTCTAATTTTTCATTGACTTTATAAAAGTCACTTTAAAATTAGACTTAGTAACTTTATCACTTAAAATCACTTTTAAATTAGATTTTAACTTTATAAAAATTTAAAGTCACTTTAGGAGAAAAATTAAAATCTTTTGGACACTTTTCCCTAGGCCAAAGATCAAAGCC
>APFE030528071.1:65615-124504 GCA_000404065.3 Pinus taeda
CGATATAATGGAGCGGATCGAAGTATATCGAGCCACGGGAGCGAAGGTCTCCTCATAATCAACTCCCTCTACCTGGGAGAACCCTCTAGCCACAAACCTCACTTTGAATTTCTCAATGCTGCCATCTGCAACATGCTTTACCTTGTAAAGCCATCTGGAAGTAACCACGGATTTTCCCTTAGGCCTCGGCACCACCTCCCAAACATCATTCTTCATGATAGAAGAATACTCCTCCTGCATGGCCTCTCTCCAGACCTGCTGGCTAGCTGCCTCCTCATAGCTAGAAGGCTCAGAGTCAAGGATGTTGGTAGCCATTGCCATATAGCTACAAAACCTCTCAGGTGGTCTACTCTCTCTGACCGACCTCTTAGGTTCATCAACAGATGTGGCATCTCTCAAGGTGTCCTGAAGCCACTTGGGCTTCCTCTTCCCTGAGCATGCTTCTCCCATAGGAGAATGAAACTCCTCCTCCTCATCATCAGTAGTAGCCTGAACTCCTGACTGCCTGTCTGCTGTCCTCTTGTCTGCACCTGAACCTGTAGAAGCTGAGGTACCGTGTGAACTGTTCATCAGTGGACTCCCTAGTGAATTGCTTTGTGGTCTGCTTTGCATGCTGCTCGGAGCACCACCCCTCTGGCTCGTCGAGCCACTGCTAACTGACGGACCTGGCATCGTCATAGATGTACCTCCGGATCCTCCTGATCTCGGCCCACTGGATCCCCACGACTGACTCAACTGGTGCTGAGGGTCTGGCTGATCCAGATACTCTAACTCCCGTGACCTCCTAAAGGCCTTGTCCTCTTCGAATTTCACATCCCGCTTGACAACAACTTTCCTCTGTGCAGGAATGTAAATTCGAAAGGCCTTTGAGGTCTCACTGTAGCCCACAAAGATACCCTTCTCTCGTGGGCTCTAGTTTGGTCCTCTCTCCTTGGTATGTAAGAGTATGTAATCACCCAAGTACGAAGATGACCAATATCAGCTTCTTCCAGAAAAAGCCTCCTCTGGATCATGTTCCCAAAGCAGATGCGGACTCCTGTTCTGCAAATAAACAGCTGTGTTGCAGGCCTCTGCCCACAAGAACAATGGCAACCCCTGATCATGTAACATGGCTTTGGCAACCCCTATGATGGATCTGTTCTTCCTCTCCGCAACCCTGTTCTGCTGGGGGTTGTAAGGAACAGTGAACTCCCTCCTAATGCTTGTCTCCGCAGAATAGTCAACAAACTCTCTAAGGGTGTACTCTCCTCCATTGTCCGACCTCAGGGACTTGATCTTCCGACCTGTCTGTGTCTCCACAAGATCTCTAAACTCCTGAAACCGCTTGAAGACCTCACTCTTTGTCTTCAAGAAATAAATCCAGGTCCTCCTGGAGTGATCGTCAATGAATAAAACATAGTACTCATATCCACTCAAGGAAACATGAGACATCCGACTGCTCACATTGGAATGAATCAAATCAAGTATCCCAGTCACTCTGCTGTCACTGCTGGGAAAAGGGATTTGGAAAACTTGCCCATCGCACATCCTCTGCAAGTATCAAAGTGATCAGTACTGAAATCTGGCACACCTGTAGTGATCTCCCGCAAGGTCCTCAAGGCTCCATGATACATATGCCCCATCTTGCGGTGCCAAATCTCACACAGCTCAGAACTGCTAGCTCTGCTATCGATACTACTGCTCAACGCCAAAAGGGACTGGAATGCAAACTTGTACACCTTTGCATGGCGTACACCTATCACTCTAGCTGAATCAGCTCGAGTGCCCCTGGGATACATCAACACCTGTCCTTCCCTGAACAATACCTCATATCCTCTGTCCTCCAAAGCTGAGATGGATATGAGGTTCTTCCTCATCCCTGGCACATAAAGAAAATTTGACACCTTCAAGGGAGGTTTGGACTCCCTCTGAAATGTCAGTGTCCCCACACCGACTGCTCTAACAACTCTGTCATCACCGAGTACTACCTCCATATCAGTGCCACTCTCTGAAAGCTCTGAGAAGTACTCACGGACTCCTGTCATATGACGAGAAGCCCCACTGTCTACATACCAGATACCTGTAGATGCTCCGCTAATCGAGGGAAAGCCTGCTCCCTCTGAACCTGTATGGCAGGTGATCCTGCACTAGAGGACTCACACATAGTGAATGCAAACTCCCGGTCAAAACGACCTGCAAAGTCCTCAATCTCTGCTGAAGTTGCCACGCTCTGGTTCTTCCCCTTCTTCTTCTTCTTCTCCGGACACACAACTGCATAGTGTCCCATCTTTTGACAATTCCAACACTTCACCTTGGAATAGTCCTTCTGTGTGTTACCTTGTTTACCTTTACCTTTGCCTTTGTCCCCACCATTGCTTGTGGAAGCCTGCTTCTTCCCTTTGCCTTTCTTGCTTCCTGCGGACAGTGCTACATCCTCATCCTGCTCAACTGGCTTGGCTGCCCCAAGCTGACCTTTCCTGATCTCTGTCTGAATGCAATCATTCCAAAACCTCTCCCAAGTGGGAAGGGTTTCACGTGCACAAACCCCATCAACAAAGTTCATCCATGAACAGGGGAGGCCATTCACTGCAATCCGCACTAACTCAGTGGGTGGAATGACCTCTCCAATCGCTGCCAACTCATCTCTCACATTAGTAATCTTTGTGAGATATCCAGCTGCAGTATCATTACCCATCTTAATAGTCTTCAGCTTCTCCTTCAGGACCATTTTTCGGTTCTCATTGGTACTCTGGTAGAGATTGGACAATGCTGTCCACATCTCGTGGGCATTTCTCTTTCCTCTCACATGAGGAATGCAATGGTCTTTGACTCCGTCTAGAATCAGTCTCTTACCCTTGTTGTTCTTTTTATTATAATCAACCAACTGAGTAGCATCAGTAGGTACAACAACAGGGTTCTGTGTGGTATGCACCATGATGTCCCAGACTTCTGCCTCCTCAAAGATACTCTACATTCTCTCCTTCCAAACGCTGTAATTGTTATGCCCATCCAACCTATCCTCCACCCTCAATCCCAATGACATCCTGTTGTCCTAAAACTGAAAAAATAGCACTGCTGTAGTAAAGATAAAGCTGCTGTTTGTGAAAATCAGCTTGTTGGAATTTTGTGAGTGAAAAATCAGCAGGCTGTAATTTTCCTCCTTGCTGTCCCAAACTACACTTCAGCACTCAAGCTTTGATACCATGTAGAAATTTCTCATTTCCTAAATTAGATTTAACTTTATAAAAATTATAAAGTCACTTTAGGAGAAAAATTAAATTCTTTTGGACACTTTTCCCTAGGCCAAAGATCAAAGCCTTAGGGAACCACCTGTCCTCTGGTACCAAATTTCAACAACCTCAGATAACCCAAATGCAAGGAAGAAAGTTAGTAAAAGGAACCAAGGACAAGGAACTTATCCTGGTGAGAGATGAAGGGATGAGAAAAATGAATGAGATGAATGTTGTAAAGCAAGGCCCAGTAAATTGTTCCCAAACAATGACGCCAAAAAATGTTGTCGCGTAGAATGTCTAGGCACTTCAACAACGACTCAGATCAGGGGCTGTCACTCTGATCCCCAATCTCTCTATTTAAGATGTCTCCTAGTA
The DNA here is from genome assembly GCA_000404065.3 of Pinus taeda. Lineage (NCBI taxonomy): Eukaryota > Viridiplantae > Streptophyta > Pinopsida > Pinales > Pinaceae > Pinus > Pinus taeda. Next base: position 69,203 of record APFE030528071.1, read on the forward strand.
GTAGGCTAAGTGGCGTAGTGTTGAGAATTCAACAGGGCAATGAATATTGTAATTCTCTTCTTTGATAATTTTTTTGTTACCTTTTACTTATTAGTTTTGTTCTTTATTATTCCAATGTACAATACATTAAACAACTACCAAAACAATAAGAATAGTGACATAGTGTATAGCCTGCAAGCCAGGGCCAAAACCTCTCCTCTTGTGGGGAAAACCCAAAAATCTCTTCTTATCTTTCAGATCTTTCAATTGACGAATACCATGACCTAGACTCAGACAAATGCCTTCCAAGGTCAAGTCTACCGATCCGAACTTCTGCTCCCCAGTAATTGCTGTAACCGCTGCTGCTTCTCTAGGAGACTTCGATCTCCCTCTAATAGCCTTCCTCTTGACTTCACTTGCCTTGATTTGAGCCCCAGGGCTAGTAAGATACCTTAAGAAACCTTCACTTGTCTTCCCTTCCCTTCTGCTTCCAAAATTGAACCCAGAGGATCCCAACGCAGAAACCCTAACTTCGCTCTTCCAGAAGAATAGAGAAGATCCAAACACTTAGACTTCTTCAACTTCCTCTTCTTCGCAGTCCCTTCTTCAACCTCACTTTCTTCTGCTTCTTCGCATAAGAGATGAGTGAGCAAGTGATCCAAATGGAGGACGAGTTCCTCTTAAATATAGGCTCCTTCAAGGGTGGACATGGCTCTTCATGTAGGCCGACTTGACAACTCATTAGGCCGACTTGATCTTGGAGGTATTTTGACTCTTTCAAGACAAAATAAATTTTCTTTTACAATTTACAATGTGTCCATAGGGTCTTCCATATATGACAATGACTCTTATACCTAGGACAAACCCTAGAAGCACTCAATGGGTGTTCGACCTATAAAATAAAAGAACTTGAGCATGAAACCCATGCTTTAATAATAATAATAATTTCTTTTTTCATTTTATTTTTACAAGAATACATTTCATACTAATGAAGATTGAACCTAGTTACACATTTTTCAACACTCCCTCTTAACTAGCGAGGTATTCATAAGAGGTAGATAGTCATTCTCAATCTCAAGAGATCTCATTAGAAGAGTCTGATTGGTAACCCATCTGTCTAGCATCATAATAACCAACATTGTCACATAGCAAGGCCTTGACTAACTACTCTATCTCTCCACAAGATCAAAGCACAATGCTGGCGAGACCAATGATGTATAGACACCATCATCATTGTCTCTCTGTAAGGTACTAAATTTGGAAAACTTCAGAATTTAATGATACATGTAGTAATAATACATACAGTAAAATTCTTGAGTGGGATTAATTAATTACAACGATTAATTAAATACACAACTACATAAAATTCTTGAGCAGAATTAATTAAATACACAACTAGATACCTGGCTACTAAATTTGTACTAAATTCGAAGTTGCTCTAGTGTGGTTGTGGCTGCCAATCCAATCCTGTTAGTAAACCGACCGAATCCACCTTGCCAATCTGGGTTCAACCTCTTCGAAACCCAGGTCCAGAGGACTTTAAAATTAAGGTCCTATGCCCCCGTGCCCAAAACTCCAAGGATTGAGGCTCAACTTTTTCAAATCTCCAGCCTACTTCTCGTTTTCAAAGTAGACTCTCCAACTAGTACACTCCCAAGCAAAGTTTTTCTCTCTATGTTCCCTCGATTCCCTTATATGCATAAAGTTCACCAACTCTCCCTCTTTTGGAGTTGGTTTCGAACCTTCTATCATCCTCCTCCTTTCTTTTAGAGTCGGTCACCTTCATAATTTTTTTATGATACGTAGGTTGACTCTTTTTAATTAACATTAACTTTATTTTGTTTAACAAATTTTTTAAAGTAAATTAATTTACTTATTTAAATTACCTTATTTAGAATTTAAATAATTTATTTTATTTATTTTTAATCAAATTAAATTGTAATTCAAATGGATTTATTCATAATTTATATTTTTCATATTTTCTTTTGATTAAGGATTATCATACATATGTTAAGGACTCCTTTCAATTATTCCTTATAATTCGGGTGAGTTAGGAATTTATTTCGATAAACGATTTATCCTAAACTTGAACATTTTCCAATATTAGCTAGTACATATACTAGTGCAATACATGCGGTTCATACATATGTAGCTATCATATGGATGTCTCGTATGCATGCTAATATTCTTGTTTTATTTGTAATTGTGGGCGGGTCATTACACTCTCCAAGGTACATACACCACTCGGGGGTTCACAGAGTATGACCTCCCATTGGACCATTCTTATCGTAGGTAGCTAATCCTCAAAGAATATTGGTCCACGACTACTCTTGTTTTGAATGCCCTACCACATTCTCAAAGAGTATTGAATGCCAAATGGTTACCCAATTCTCCATTCTTTCTTCCCAAGTGAAGACAAGAATGTCGTGGCTATCTCTCCCTCTTAATTAGGGAGGACAAATCCACAAAACCAAGCTTGTCCCTTAAGTATACAAGCTTATTGTTTGGAAGTGATTTCATCAATATGTCAGCTACCTGCTCAACAGTGGAGATATACCGTAGCTGCAATACACCATTTTGTACTAGCTCTCAAATATATTGATACTTGTTGATATCCTTTGTCTTCTGATGAAACACTAGGTCGGGTAAACGAATACAACTGGTGTTATCACAACGTATCACTGTAGGGTTCATTGGTCCTTCAAACAAGTCAGATAGTACCTTCCTTAACCATATTGCTTCTGTGCTTCACACGCTGCAACATATTCAACTTCAGCACTACTTAAAGCAATGGTGTTTTGCTTTTTGGTCATCCATGAGACCATGGAGGATCCTAAACTGAAACATCCTCCTGTAGTGCTTCTTCCATTCTGTTCACTGCCTCCCCAGTCAGAATTTGTATAACCAATCAATTGGACATCATTCCCTCTATCATATTTCAGGCAGTAGTTGATGGTTCCTCACAGATATCTCAGAATATGTTTTGTTGCTATCCAACAATCGTGCTTCGACTCCACTTGGAATTTACTGAGTACATTTACTGCAAAACATATGTCTGGTCGAGTATTCACCAAGTACATTAATGAGCCAATGAGTTGCCTATACCTGGAAGGATCCATAGGGCTTGATTCAGAACTCCTTTGTCTTTTCAAGTTTGTGATCATCAGAGTGGTCATAGGTTTACAGTTCATCATGTCTAACTTCTTCAGTATCTCGATCACATACTTTCCTTGACCTAAACAAACATTATTCGGTTCGTGCTAGACTTCTAGTCCCAATTAGTAATGCATCAGCCCAAGATCCTTCATGTCAAATTGTGCTGCCAGTTGCGTCTTACATTCTTCATTTTGACCTTCTACACCTATCAAGAGAAGATCATCTACATACAGAAGAATAATTCCAGGTTCATTGTTTACAACCTTAATATGAAGGTTTGAGTTAGAATAACTTTTTGTGAAGGCGATTCTCTGTAGGTATGCATCCATTCTAGCATACCATGCCCTTGGTGCTTGTTTGAAGCCATATAATGCTTTCTTCAATCTGCAAACATATGCCTTCCTATCTTTGACTTCAAAACACAATGGTTGTTCTATATAGACTTCTTCATCTATAGTGCCATTCAGAAACACAATCTTGACATCCATTTGGTGAATGTTCCATCCCATTGATGCTGCCAGAGAGACTAATGGTCGAATTGTTGTATATCTTGCTGTTGGAGCAAATGTCTCTTCATAGCCGATGCCTTCAAGTTGAGAGAATCCTCTAGCCACAAATCTTGCTTTCTACTTATCTATACAACGATCAGATGCATGCTTGATCTTATAGATCCGCATGGAAGTAACCACAAATTTGTCTTCGGGCTTAGGTATGATCTCCCCGACTCCATTTTGTTGAAAAATGTAACTAGGTTTGGTCTTCATAATGACATGTAATTATGATTTTATGTAATGAGATGTAAAGAAGAAAAAATAAAATAAAATTATTATATTAACTTTTCGTTGGTTTCATGAGCAAGGTTTTCTGTTTTTGAGTCAAGACTCCCATTGAAAGTCATTAGGATTTATTTGTCATCTAGTCATAAAATGTTAGTCATTGTCATGTTACACTTTGTAAAAGGACAAAATTGTCTATGTAAAATTTCCTCCAAGACCTTGTCACCTATCCTCTTCACGTCGGCCTACATCAATGGAGGAAAATGCTAGATGAAGTCGGTCTAACCTCAAGTGAACATGTCCGCCTAAAAGACATGTGTGGAGGTGGATATATAGCCACACTCGACCTCCATTAGAAGTAAGAAACTCGACTTGAATTCGGAGAAGTAGAAGTGTGAAGAAAGGGTCAAAAGAAGTATGAAGTAGGAGTGCGAAGAAGATATAGTGAAGGAGATTTTGTTGGGTATTGTGAAGTAGGGTTTCTTCTGGGATCAACGAAGAAGAGATTCGTCTGGGGCAGCAAAGATTCTTCTGTACAAGCGAAGGAGGATTCTTCTGGGCAAGTGAAGGAGGTTTCTTCTGGGCAACAGAGAAGAGATTCTTCTGGGGTAGCGAAGAGGAGGTTTCTTCTGGGGTAGCGAAGGAGAAGTTTCTCCTAGGGAAGTGAAGGAAGGATTCTTCTGGGAGACCGAGATATAGATATAGAGACCAAGATTCTCTAGAGGAAGCCAATGATATCATAGAGACTGAGTTTCTCTAGAGGATGTCAAGAACAAGCAGTGTGAAGGATAGAGAGTGAGTTTCTCTAAGAGCCGAGGAGAGCAGTTCGAGATCAAGCAAAGAGAAGAGGCAGAGTATCAAGGTTAGTGACAAGGTTCTTGGGAGGATACTAGAGTCAAGGGTATGTGTCACGGTTTTGCTACTTATCAATTGAAGATTTAGATGACGAATTTTGATCGGGTTTTCAACTCAAGAGGTGAGAGGTTTTGGCCCTAGCTGAGAAGCCTACATATTGTGTCACTTGTCTTTTATTGTGCATATTGGTAATTGTCTCGATGAAGAGAACACAATAATAACATAACGAAGAAAAGACTATAAGCTAAGGAGTAAAAGTACATCACAAGCAATTATCAAGTAGAGAAATATTTTAACTCTGAATGCCCTAGATTTCTCAACATGGTATCAGAGCTTAGGTGTTGAAGACAAGAAGGGGCATTCAAAGCAAGTAGACACATGAGAATTGAGCTTCAAGCAAGAAATCAAGATCTACCAAATCCGTAGATCGAAGAATACTCCAAGCAAGAATCTTGAAATTATCTTCAAGAAGGAAGCAGGAAGAGAAACTGAAACTTTAGAAGCACACCAGAAATCATACATCACCAAGGAAGTGGAAACTCTTCAAATCTAAGGAAGATTAAGATTGAAAGGCAATCTTCTCTCTATCAAGCAAAGATCTCAAAGAAGGCAGTCTTCCCTCACCAAAGTAAGAACCTTTTATAAGATTCAAAGTAAGAAGCAACAAGTTCATCATCAAGTTGAAGATTTGATCTTCACAAGTAAGTACCATTTTATTATAATCTAATCTAGTAAAAATGACTTCATGTTTCAAGGAGAACCATAAATTGGTTGGGATATCAAATTTCGTTGAATGGAAAATAAGGATAGACATAGTCCTCGAAGTAAATGAAGTCATTGATCATGTCCATGGAAAAGTCTCCAAGCCATCCGAAGAACAAGCATTATCCGAATACATGGAAAGGGATCTAAAGGCTCAAAAGATTCTCAAGGAATCCATCAAAGGTCCTCTCCTTTCCAATGCAATTGAGCTAGAGACATCTAAAGAAATATATGATAAGTTGGTAGAACTTTTCTCTGAAAGCACAATAGGAAAGACCATATCACTTGAATTTGATCTATATAAATTGAAGGTATCAAAGGATATTGTCATGTCTTTCAAAAGCATCTCAAATAAAAGGTCAATTGCAGGATTTGGGAGAGATGGTATTTGAGAAAGAAATGATCTCCATTATTCTAAATGCACTAACTGATGAACAAGGTAACCTTATATCTACTGAGGAAGAGGAAGGTGTCCCATTCATCAAATTATGGGCTCTCTGTAAGGCAGAAGAAGACATGATGAAGATAGAAAGTGACAAAAGATCGTATAGAAGGGAACAATTAGTGACAAGACGAAAAGGGAAATTTGGAAAGTTTGGTACTCCAAAGAAGAAAAAGAAGAACATGGCTAAGGAAAGATGCTATGGTTGTCAAAATCGTGGGCACTATAGAAGAGACTTTCCTAAACGTAAGAGGGACAGGGAAGAAGACTATACTACTAAGGAAGTGAAAGAACCTGAGACAAAGAAGCTTAAGGAGGAAGAAGCAAAAAGATCTCTACTATGACTGAGATGATCTTCTTCAAGGTACTTTTCACTTGTAAGTTATAAGATAGGATGCAGTGTAGGATAAAATGCATTAGATTAGAAAATAACATTGTGATAGAAGCATTTGAAGTAAGAGCTTGTGATATGTGAAGCAAAAAAATGTCTAGAATAAATTCTACTGATTACAAAGAATAAGAAGCTCATAGGAAGCGTCATTAAAAACTTAAGTGATACTTATAGAAAGAAGTAGAGGTCATCATCGATTGGGATCATCATACAATAATCAATAAAGGAAACATCTGCCGGGTAAGGATACTAGAGATCCTCAAGATTCTCTGATGAAATCCTTATCAAAGGATTCACCGATCTAGAAAGGAAGCAAAAGTTTCATCAAGAATTCCAACTCATGTGATTCAAGGGATGATAGTATGATGACATAACAAGAAAATAGGTCTAAAGGATAAAGTTCTTTCCAGTGTAGCTGCTACAAGAAGTCTGCATGATCGAAAGGAAGATGAGGTATGTATGCTTACATAGATTTTTATGAAAGTCATGTCATATGGTTGTAGATAATATGGATCACTATTTCCATCTTGGGAAACATGATCAAAGAAGAAAGGATTTCCTCCTTCGAAAGATTGCAGCAACGCAAAAGTCACACTAGATGAAATCAACATAATATGTTCTGATATGAAGCATGAAAGGAGCTAACTACAATTAAGGAACATTGATTGGAAGTTCCTGCAAATGAAGTGTGTGAAAAGAAAGGAAGAGATCGTGAAAAATATACAACAAGGATAGAAGGCATTCAACATCCGAGAACAAGAAGAGTTGACTAGAATATCCCCGAGAAAAATATGAAGACTCTGAGAGGAGTCGGAAAAGGATGAAGATCCTTGAAAATAAGGAGATGTGTCAATCTACATATAGGATGTTGATACGTACAAGAAGATGTCATGATGAAAGACCATCACGAAGGTAATGTTTTAAGAATTCATTTGTTATTTTTGAACTAATATTTGGATGGACTTATGTAGAACTGTCGAAGGGAGAATCTGTGAATGACTTCCAAAAGGACCATATTGAAGGAAGTAAGATCCTTCCGGAAATAGGCATAAAAGCAAAATAGCATAAAGCAAAGACTAGATGGAAAAACCGACGCATCATTTTCTGATAATATGAGGGCATGACTAACTCATGAATGAGAGTGATGGATGGTCTATGCCCTATGAAGAAGTTCCCAAAAGACGAAGACTCCATGACAAATGAAATTGATGACATCGAAGAAGAGGAGTTCTTTAGGCAGTTGGTTGTTCCACAAGAGGAGCTGCTATAGGTCCCTAGTTAAGAAGGAGCCAGAAAAAGAAGTGTCTTACTTGGAAGAATTGGGAAATTCCTACGCTGGGTGCTTAGGTACATTCCTTTGTGATAGGAATGAGTACATTCCTTTATTGGAATATGTCCTCCCGATTTGAAAGGGAGAGATAGACATGTCATTTTGGTCTTCGCCTAGGAAGACATAATGGAGGATTGTGTAATCATTTGGCATCCGATGCTCTTTGAGGATGAGATAGGGCATCCAACAGTAAGAGTAGCGTGGAGGACCAATATTCTTTGTGGGACTCGAAAGTCCAAGATAAGAATAGTCCTCATGGGACATATCCTGAGTACCTGGGTAGGGTATGTTACGAGAGAGACAATGATGAGGGTGTCTATAAATCATTGGTCTCGCTAGCATTGAGCAAAGATCTTGTGGAGATAAGGAGCTGTTAGTCAAGGCCTTGCTATGTAACAATGCTCGTTGATATGATGCTATAAATGAGTTACAAATCCGAATTCTTCTTATGAGAAATTTTGTTAGGAAAGGTTGTCATTGATGTCAATATGGCATTGTTCGTGATGGCAAATTCTTGTGAGCTATGATGTTGCACTAGATTCCCTTTGATCATAGTGCCTTAGATGTCCTTGAACTAACCATGAAGATGCCATAATCTCATGCATATTATGATATCCTTGCTCTTGATGATAAAGCCCTAAAACCATGATGATTTCCTTGCTCGTGATGACAAGCCCTTCTTGATTGATAAGGATTCCTAATCCTAATGACAAAGTATGGAGCCCTAATCCTTATATACAAGCCCTTGCCCTAACTAGCTCGATTGAAGAACAATGACAACACATTACATATGGTGACATGAATGTTGCACTATTACATGTTGATACTATAATGAATCACTTGATGACATATGATGTCATGGTTAGAGATGTCATGGTTGGAAGTCACCAAGGATAATGCATGGCTGATGACATGAATGCCACCATGATCACATGGAAAACTTAGATGGCACACCATGATGAGGAACATTATGATGAGGAGCTTGGAGTCATGATGATGACACACTATGATAAGGGCTGTCTGCACAAAAAAAAATCATGCACAATCACAAAAACAATTAAATTTGGACACCTTGGAGGCATCCTTTAGAAATGAACACTAGATCCTCTCAAAGAGGATTTTTTCCTCTTTATAATGATCCTTCATTTGCCCTGAAACTCACAGCGGTTGATGAGATAAGGAATTTATAAGGTAAAAAATATGAAACTACAGGCTAGCCAACCAACACTTGTCATACATGGCGGCTCACTGTATGAAGACGTGCCCCTTCATTTTATTGACAAAAAACCACTATAAATACATTGATCCATCTTCATTTTCAATCATCTTTTTCGGTAATCATCACAGGAAACACAACCATTGTTCACAACTTGTAAACATTAAAGGAGGAAGCTTAAAGGAGGCATTTCAGAACTGGTTTTGGGCCTGAATTTATTATTGAAAAACACCTTAGACAGAGGATCCTTTTTAGCAGCTTTGTGGTGGATAATTGTAGCTCAGACTGTGTACTTTGTCCTGAAACTGTGGCTCAGGAATCCAAAAATTACATGCACACTTCAGAAATCTGAAAATTGCAGGCACACTTCAGAAATCCGAAATTGCAGGCACACTTTTGAAATCCGAAATCACAGGCACACCTCAGGAATCCAAAAATTGCAGGAAGGCACACTACAGGAATCCAGAAATTGCAGGAGATCACAGTGTGGACTGTTTGATTTTTAAGGAGGCTGAGAAGATCTTAAAAGCTTAATCTTTTTGGTTAAAATCTGTGTTCCCTCAAGCTTGGCCTTGTGGAGAAGGCATATATCACAGTCTTGTGTGGATGGCTCAAGACTGTTAACTAGTTGAAGCTCACCCTTCTTCTAAAGCTCGGATTAATAGCCTAAAAGGAGTGGACAGTCACCTGAAGTTGGTCAACTACTGTGGAAGACCGAAGCCACAACTCTATTACAGATTTCCAACAGACAACAAAAATTATTTTGAAGGTTTAGTTGACTAGTGGCAGCTTGGTGAGACCAGCATTTGAGGTATGTTTTAGAAGCAGATTTGAATAGTTTTATCTTGGAGAAGGATTGAAGTCAGCAAAGTGTTTTGGAGCACCTATTAAAGAGTTTTATCTTGTTGGGCAAGGATTGTTGAAGACACCTCTTAAACATTGGCTTGAAGACATTTTGTGAAGTGACCTTGAAGAAAATTGAAGACATTTTGTTGAGAAGCCTTAAGTAATCTTGGAGATAACATTGAATACCATGATGCATCACTAATGTCATCATGAGGTGGCTTGGAGAAATTGATTGAGTAATATGAAGAACAGTGGAGACACCTTCACGCGAAGAACAAGGTTGCCATTGATGACATGACGTGAAGACTAAGTGAAGGCATTGCCAAAGATTGACAGGGCTTGGTGAAGAAGACATTGGGAGCCGTGAAGTAGAATTAAACATATCTTGATGAAATAAAGCAAGGGTTGGAGCCTTGAGAAGACAAGGTTGGTGCCTTGGAGGATAGGGTTGGAGCCCTAGAGGATCGGAGTCGTCAAGAAACTAGGTTGGAGCCTGAACAGATATAGGGTTGGAGACCTTGATGTTGGTGCCTTTAAATTGACAAGGTTAGAGCCTTGGAAGTCCAAGTCGGTGCTTGGCACAATACAGGTTGGAGCCTGGGAGATTGAAGATCGGTGTCTTCATCTGGGGTTGGAGCCCTACATATATTGTACTTGATTTATTGTAAAGAAGAAATAAATAAAAGCATTTATTCATATTGTTCATTTTGTGTTCTAAATATAAGTGATCTAACTGGTAAAAAGAACAATCGAAAATAAAAACTGATTCACCCCACCTCTCAGTATTTATAACAATTGGAATCAGAGCCAGTACCTTCTCTCAAATGGCAAAGCCAATGAAAAAAGCCTCCAATCCTCCTAAAGATGTCTCTTCCTCAATCGTGAAAACTTAAGACAATCAAATTGGGAAGGTTCCATTGTTAAATGGAAATTTTGATGTATGGAAGATAAGAATGAGAAATTTCTTAATGGATCAAGGTGTTGGAGTATGGGAATCAATGATTACTGATAGCACGATGGATGATGAATCGAAGGAGTACAATACAAAAGCAATGCATACAACTTTGAATGGGCTACCAAATTCTATAAAGGCCAATTTTGAAAAATGTTCGTCAGCGAAAGATATATGAGACAAACTTCATGACCTTCACTCAAAAGGAGCATTGACCATGACCTCTAGTCAAGAAGATGATGGAAAGAAAGAAGGAAATCCAGAACCCATCAAGGGAGCTGAAAATAAGAATAATGACATCAAGGCCAAAGAAGACCTAGAAGAAGAAGAAAGCAAAGAAGGCGTTGAAGAAGATCTCGTGACTAAACTTATAGTTGCCATGGAAGAGATTAACAATTTGAAAAAGGAAAATGAGGAATGTAAATAGAAAGTGCAAGATGGTGACCAAGACAAGACAAGAAAGGAAGTTGACCTTTTCAAGCTTCAAGTACAAGAAAGAGATGAGGAGCTCACCAAATTGAAAGATGAATTTCATCAAAACAAAAGAAAGCATCATGAAGAAGTCATATCCATGACAAATCAATTGGATAAGGCAAATGAAAGGGAAGAAACTTTGTCAAGCCACCTTGAACAAAGATTCGAGAGCTTGAACAAACTTGAAGCAGAGATTGGTCAATACAAGGAAAGGGTCTCCTCCCTTAGATCTCAACTAGAAGAAGCAAGGAAACAAACACAAGGAGTTGAGAAGGTGATGGAAGCTTTGGCATTCATAGAAGGACAATTTGACGAAGCAGAAAAGGAGAGAAAGTCCATGATATGGCAGCTAGAAGAAAATGATGATGACATCACCAAGTTAAGATGAGAAATCACTTCTCTTAAGGCCCAATCATGTGAAGCAACCAAGATGAAGGAAGAAATGGAGATCATTCTATCAAAGAAGGATGAAGATACAAGAAAATGAAGGAAGAAATTGTCTTTCTTAAAAAGGAAGTTGACTCGCTGAATAAGAACTTGAAAAGTTCTCAAACCCTAGATGACATCCTAAGCCATCATAGCTCTCCCCTCGATAAATCAGGTCTTGGCTATGCAGGTGAATCCTCAAGCAAGAATGATACTGCTTCAAACAACAAGGATGTGAGGAAGTCAGGAAGAAATGTTGATGCTCCCAGTTCCAGCAAAGGCAAGGAGAAGGGTCAAGACAACAATTGAAGAAATCATATTCCAAGGAGACTTATAGATGGTGTTAGGAATACAAAAGGTAATGAATATCATCAAAGAATTGCAAGGCAAAAAGTCTTCAGAAGTACATCAAGGAAATCTTCATCTCCCAACTACCAAAGTATATTTCTTGGTTATTGCTATTCTTGTACAAACTTTGGACACATGAAAAAAGATTGTAGGGCATACCACAAAGACAAATATAATTGTCCTTGTCAATCTCCTAGAAGCAATTTTGCAAGAAGTCATGATTTCTTATTCATGAACAAGATGGAGTGCTTCAATTGCCATAACATTGGACATATGGCACGTGACTGTAACTTGACTTGGGTCCCTCAAGAAGTTAGAACCATGACAACCAAGCCAAAAAAGAAAGTTACACAAGTATGGAGAAAGAAGGAAATTGGATCCAAAAGTCTCTTGGACACTTCGGACAACAACACATGTTGATTTGATGAAGACATCCTTGATATTCCAAGTGTTTGATAATGAGACTCTACCAAAGGAGATCATGGATACTGTTAGGGGGAGCTTATGATTCTTAATCATTCTTGTAGAAGCTATTTGTGAATTGACCCTATGAAATTCTTGATGAATCACACATGGACAATCATCTTTTGATAAATCATCTCTTGAGAGCAACTCCATTAAAGAACATGATTCCTTACTTATACGATGGACTATTGTTGAAGATTTCTTCCACTTCATCATAAGGGAAAAATATTTCTTGTCTAAAGAAGTTAGAGGAGTTTATGTAGGCAGGGTGAGTTGGTTCATCACATGAAGAAATGTAAACACATCTATCATGGACCACATTGCCAGAGGGAAGAGCAACATGACAGGGGGAGCAACATGCCTTTCAAGAACTATTATTTGATGAAGAAAATATGATGAAAAGAAGCAACTTGATAGGGGGAGTACTTGGGCACCCCATTTGCCACTGATGTCAAAGGTGGAGAGAATTTTAAAGAGCAAGAATATTGCCATCAATGACAAAGGGGGAGACTGTTAGGCAAGGTTGTCATTGATGTCAATATGGCATTGTTCATGATAGAAAATTTTTGTGAGCTATGATGTTGCCCTAGATTCCCTTTGATCATAGTGCCCTAGATGTCCTTGAACTGACCATGAAGATGCCATAATGTCATGCATATTATGATATCCTTTCTCTTTGATGATAAAGCCCTAAAACCATGATGACAAGCCCTTCTTGATTGATAAGGATGCCTAATCCTAATGACAAAGTATGGAGCCCTAATCCTTGTATACAAGCCCTTGCCCTAACTAGCTCTATTGAAGAACAATGACAACACATTACAGGTGATGACATGAATGTTGCACTATTACATGTTGATACTATAATGAATCACTTGATGACATATGATGTCATGATTGGAAGTCACCAAGGATAATGCATGGTTGATGACATGAATGCCACCATGATCACATGGAAAACTTACACACCATGATGAGGAACATTATGATGAGGAGCTTGGAGTCATGATGATGACACACTATGATAAGGGCTGTCTGCACAAAAGAATTCATGCACAGTCATAAAAACAATTAAATTTGGACATCTTGGAGGCATCCTTTTGAAATGAACCCTAGATTATCTCAAAGAGGATTTTTTCCTCTTTCTAACTAGCCTTCATTTGCCCTGAAACTCCCAGTGGTTGATGAGATAAGGATTTTTTAAGGTAAAAAATATGAATCTACATGCTACCTGACCTACACTTGTCATACATGTCGGCTCACTGTATGAAGACATGTCCCTTCGTTTTATTCACAGAAAACCACTATAAATACAGTGATCCATCTTCATTTTCAATCATCTTTTTTGGTGATCATCACAGGAAACACAGCCATTGTTCACAACTCATGAACATTAAAGGAAGAATCTTAAAGGAGGCATATCAGAATTGGTGTTGGGCTGGAATTTATTATTGAACAACACCTTAGACAACGGATCCTTTTTACCAGCTCTGTGGTGGATAATTGTAGCTCAGACAGTGTATTTTGTCCTGAAACTGTGTCTCAGGAATCCGAAAATTACATGCACACTTCAAAAATATGAAAAAAATGCAGGCACACTTTAGAAATCCAAAATTGCAGGCACACTTCAGAAATCCGAAATTACAGGCACACCTCAGGAATCCGAAAATTGCAGGAAGGCACACTACAAGAATCCAGAAATTGCAGGAGATCACAGTGTGGACTGTTTGATTTTTAGGGAGGCTGATAAGATCTTAAAAGCTTAATTTTTTTGGTTAAAATCTGTGTTCCTTCAAGCTCGAACTTGTGGAGAAGGCATATATCACAGTCTTGTGTGGATGGCTCAAGACTGTTAAATAGTTGAAGCTCACCCTTCTTCTAAAGCTCAGATTAATAGACTAAAAAGAGTGGAGAGTCACTTGAAGTTGGCCAACTACTGTGGAAGACCGCAGCTACAACTCTATTACAAATTTCGAACAGTCAACAGAAATCATATATGAAGGTTCAATTGACTAGTGCTGGCTTGGCGAGAGCAACATTTGCGGTATGTTTTAGAAGCAGATTTGAAGAGTCTTATCTTGGATAAGGATTGAAGTCAACAAAGTGTTTTGGAGCACCTATTAAGGAGTTTTATCTTGTTGAGTAAGGATTGTTGAAGACACCTCTTAAAAGTTGGCTTGAAGACATTTTGTGAAGTGACCTTGAAGAAAATTGAAGATATTTTGTTGAGAATCCTTAAGTAATCTTGGAGATAACATTGAATACCTCGATGCATCACTAATGCCATCATGAGGTGGCTTGGAGAAATTGACTGGATAATATGAAGAATAGTGGAGACACCTTCACGTGAAGAACAAGGTTGTCATTGATAACATGACATGGAGACTAAGTGAAGGCATTGCTGAAGATTGACAGGGCTCGGAGAAGAAGACATTGGGAGCCGTGAAGTAGAACTAAAGATATCTTGACGAAGTAAAGCAAGGGTTGGAGCCTTGAAAAGACAAGGTTGGTGCCTTGGAGGATAGGGTTGGAGCCCTAGAGGATCGGAACATTAGGTTGGCCAGCCTGTAGTTTCATATTTTTTACCTTAAAAGTTCCTTATCTCATCAACCACTGGGAGTTTTGGGGCAAATGAAGGCTCGTTAGAAAGAGGAAAAAATCATCTTTGAGATAGGGTTCAATGAAAGGATGCCTCCAAAGTGTCCAAATTTAATTGTTTTTGTGACTGTGCGTGAATTTTTTTGTGCAGACAGCCCTTATCATAGTGTGTCATCATCATGACTCCAAGCTCCTCATCATAATGTTCCTCATCATGGTGTGTCATCTAATGTGGAACATTATGATGAGGAGCTTGGAGTCATGATGATGACACACTATGATAAGGGCTGTCTGCACAAAAAAATTCACGCACAGTCACAAAAACAATTAAATTTGGACACCTTGGAGGCATCCTTTCGATGAACCCTATCTCAAAGATGATTTTTTCCTCTTTCTAACGAGCTTTCATTTGCCCCGAAACTCCCAGTGGTTGATGAGATAAGGAACTTTTAAGGTAAAAGATATGAAACTACAGGCTGGCCAACCTACACTTGTCATACATGTCAGCTCGTTGTATGAAGACGTGTCCCTTCGTTTTATTGACAAAAAACCACTATAAATATAGTGATCAGTCTTCATTTTCAATCATCTTCTTTGCTGATCATCACAAGAAACACAGCCACTGTTCACAACTCGTGAACATTAAAGGAGGAAGCTTAAAGGAGGCATATCAGAATTGGTTTTGGGCTTGAATTTATTATTGAACAACACCATAGACAACAGATGCTTTTTAGTAGCTCTGTGGTGGATAATTGTAGCTCGGACTCTGTATTTTGTCCTGAAACTGTGTCTCAGGAATCCGAAAATTACATGCACACTTCAGAAATCTGAAAATTGTCGGCACACTTCAGAAATCCGAAATTGCAGGCACAGTTCAGGAATCCGAAGTTGCAGGCACACCTTGGGAATTTGAAAATTGCAAGTAGGCACACTACAGGAATCCAAAAATTGCAGGAGACCACAGTGTGGACTGTTTGGTTTTTAAAGAGGCTGAGAAGATCTTAAAAGCTTAATTTTTTTGGTTAAAATCTCTGTTCCCTCAAGCTCGGATTTGTGGAGAAGGTGTATATCAGAGTCTTGTGTGGACGACTCATGACTGTAAACTAGTTGAAGCTCACCCTTCTTCTAAAGCTCTGATTAACAGCCAAAAAAGAGTGGACAGTCACCTGAAGTTGGTCAACCACTGTGGAAGACTGAAGCTACAACTCTATTACAGATTTGAAACAGTCAACAGAAATCATTTGTGAAGGTTCAGTTGACTATTGGCAGCTTGGTGAGAGCAACATTTTAGGTATGTTTTAGAAGCAGATTTGAAGAGTCTGATCTTAAGGAGTCCAACTAGCTTAAGGAGTTTTTTCTTGTTGGGCAAGGATTATTGAAGACACCTCTTAAAAGTTGGCTTGAAGACATTTTGTGAAGTGACCTTGAAGAAAATTGAAGATATTTTGTTGAGAAGCCTTAAGTAATCTTGGAGATAACATTGAATACCATGATGCATCACTGATGTCATCATTAGGTGGCTTGGAGAAATTGATTGGGTAATACGAAGAACAGTGGAGACACTTTCACGTGAAGAACAAGGTTGTCATTGATGACATGACGTGGAGACTAATTGAAGGCATTGTTGAAGATTGACATGGCTCGGTGAAGAAGACGTTGGGAGTCATGAAGTAGAACTAAAATATCTTGACGAAGTAAAGCAAGGGTTGGAGCCTCAAAAAGACAATGTTGGTGCCTCTAAATTGACAAGGTTGGAGCCTTGGAAGTCCAAGTCGGTGCTTGGCACAATACAAGTTGGAGCCTGGGAGATTGAAGATCGGTGTCTTCATCTGGGGTTGGAGCCCTACATATATTGTACTTGATTTATTGTAAAGAAGAAACCAATAAACGCATTTATTCTTATTGTTCATTTTGTGTTCTAAATATAAGTGATCTAACTGGTAAAAAGAACAATAGAAAACAAACACTGATTCACCTCCCCTCTCTGTATTTCCAACAAATTCTTCATATTGAGAAAGTCCAAGTACCACTATGAATACCTCCCTAGTTTAGAGGGAGTGTTGAAAAGTGTAACTAGGTTCGGTCTTCATAATGACATGTAGTTATGATTTTATTAATGAGATGTAATGAAGAAAAAAATTATTATATTGACTTGCTTCATGGGCTTCATGAGCAAGTGTTTTTGTTTTGGAGTCAAGACTCCCATTGAGATTCTTAGGATTTATTTGTCATCTAGTCATAAAATGTTAGTCATTGTCATGTAATGAAGTCATGTTACACTTTGTAAAAGGTCAAACTTGTCTGTAAAGTATCCTCCAAGACCTTGTCACCTATCATCTTCAATTCAGCTTACAACGATGGAAGAACATGCTAGATGAAGTCGGTCTAACCTCTAGTGAACATGTCGGCCTAAAGGACGTGTGGAGGTGTATATATAGCCACACTCGACCTCCATTATTAGCAAGAAGCTCGACTTGAATTCAAAGAAGCAAAAGTGAGAGGAAAGCGTCAAGAGAAGTGCGAAGTAGGAGTGCAAAGAAGATATAGCAGAGGAGATTCTTATGGGTATTGCGAAGTAGGGTTTCTTCTGGGATCAACGAAGAAGAGATTCGTCCAGGGTAGCAGAGATTCTTCTGGATAAGTGAAGGAGGATGCTTCTGGGCAAGTGAAGAAGGAGAGATTCTTGTGTGCAGTGAAGGAGAGATTCTTCTGGGGCAACGAAGAGGAGGTTTCTTCTGGGCAACGAAGGAGAAGTTTCTCGTAGGGCAGCGAAGGAAGGATTCTTCTGGGAGACTGAGATATAGTTCTAGAGACGGAGATTCTCTAGAGGAAGCTAGTGATATCATAGAGACCACGTTTCTCTAGAGGAAGTCAAGAAGCAGTGTGAAGGATAGAGACAGAGTTTTTGTAGAAGGAGTCGAGGAGGGCAATTCGAGATCAAGCAAAGGGAAGAGGCAGAGCATCAAGGTTAATGACAAGGTTCTTGGGAGGATACTAGAGTCAAGGGTCTGTGTCATGGTCTTGCTACTCACCGATCGAAGATCTAGAAGAAGAATTTTGATTGGGTTTTCCTCTCAAGGGGTGAGGGGTTTTGGTCCTGGCTGAGAAGCCTACATATTGTGTCACCTGCCTTTTATTTAGCATATTGGCAATTGTCTTGATGAAGAGAACACAATAATAACATAACAAAGAAAAAACTTCGGCGTAAATCACATGTAGAAAACCTTAGTCAACGCGTTTCAAACCAACTAGTTGGTTCGAAACGCGTCGACACGTGTCGACTAAGGTTTTCTACATGTGATTTACGCCGAAGTTCTTCTTATAACTGTTATGGATCACAGAAGCCTCAATTCAACAAAAGAAAAAACTATAAGCTAAGAATTAAAAGTACATCACAAGCAATTATCAAGTAGAGAAATCTTTTAACTTTGAATGCCCTAGATTTCTCAACACATTCTTCTTTATAGATTGATACTCTTCATTCATGGCATCCTTCCATTCTTGATGTTTTACGACCTCTTCAAAGGTGGAGGTTCTGCTTCTATTAATTTTATCATGTATGTAGCATAATCAAAATATTTCTTGAGTCGCTTACTTCTCTAAATGATCCTTGAGCTGCCCCATGACCTTTTGCAACAAGTAGTGTGGACTCCAACCAATTAGGTCTTTTCCCTGTTTCTGGAATGAGCACAGGTTGAACAGGTTCACTAGGCCTTTCTTCCTCATGGTGAGATTCTTCTCCTTCCTTGTTAACTTCTTCCTCGAATATCGGAAGTTGTTCGTCATCAGAATCTATAGAAAGTTCTTTTGATTTTTTGAATGCTAAACTCTCATCAAATATGACATCACGACTAACTTCAATGTGATGTCCATATTTCATATAGATTCTATAGGCTTTCGATGAGTTACTATAACCAACAAATATACCCTTCGCATCGGAAGGATCCAACTTCTTTCTTTTGTCCTTTCGTATATGAATATACACAGGACACCCAAAGATTCGGAGATGATCTACAGATGGCTTCTTCCTAGTGAACACTTCTTTCAGAGTCTTGTTATCTAAAGATCTACAAGGACATCGATTTTGAATGTAGGTTGCTGCCTTTGTTGCTTCACCCCACATAAACTTAGGTAGATCTTGATCATGTAACATTGCTTTTACACTTTCTTCAATGGACTTGTTCTTTCTTTCTATGACTCCATTTTGTTCGGGATTTTATGGGACTATGAGCTCCCTTTTAATCCTAGGCTGCTTACACAATGCTATAATTTCTTTGGATGTATATTCTCCTCCATTATTAGATCTTAGTATCTTGATTCTTCTTTTTGTAAGGTTTTGCACTTTAGCCTTGAATTCTTAAAATTTTGTGAATACTTCATCCTTGGTTTTCATTAAGTAAAGCCAAGTCTTTCTTGAATGATCATCTATGAATGTGGCATAGTATAGATGACGTCCAAATGATTTTGGAGTCATAGGGCCACACACATCGGAGTGAATGAGATCCACTGCTTCCAAATGGTCTCTTGGTATTCTTACCCAATGCACAGCCCTTGCAGACACCTTCATGATCCTCCTTTAGATTCGGTATTCCATCTACTATGGAATTTAGAGTTGGAAGTATTTTGAAATTCAGATGACCAAACCTTCGATGTCAAATTTCACATGGACTAATCTCAGTGTGAACTCGGGCTTGGTTTACAAGAGATATTAATTTGTAGAGCCTTCCTTTTGGGATACCAATAACTTTTGCTTGATCTATGCTTGAGCCTTTTGCCCAAACAACTACTTTTCCATCAATGAAGGCTACTCTATCTCCTTTGTCTTCTAAGCTTGAAATAGACAATAAATTTTTGTGCAAACCTGGAACAAATAGAATGTTGTTGAGGTGGATGTTGCTTCCATCTTCGAGCTTTATGGAAGTTGATCCAATGCCTTTTACTTGATAGCTTTTGTTGTCTCCAAGTTCCACAGAGTAAGCGGATTTTCCTTTTGATAAGGTCATCAATCAGTGGGAGTGGCCAGTCATGTGGCTAGATGCACCACTATCAATGACCCAAATGTCTTCGTCTTGGAATGTCCCAGAGAGAGTCGAGAAGAGACCTTCATCTCTTTCTTTGGGTGATACCTTCTTTGAAGAGAATAAGAAACTCCATGCTTCTTTGATACCTTTTTTGAGATGGCTTGTAATCTTCTTGATGACCTTCTTCATAGTAGAGGAGATCTTCGTGATGCCCTTGGAGAACCAAAGCTTTGATACCATGTTGAGAATTCAATAGGGCAATGAATATGTTAATTCTCTTCTTTGATAACTGTTGTGCTACCTTTTACTTATTAGTTTTGTTCTTTATTATTCCAATGTGCAATACATCAAACAACTACCAAAACAATTAGAATAGTGACACAATATATAGGTTGCATGCCAAGGCCAAAGCACCTCCTCTTAAGGAGAAAACCCAAAAATCTCTTCTTATCTTTTAGATCTTTCAATTGACGAATACCATGACCTAGACTCAGACAAATACCTTCCAATATCAAGTCTACCACGACGTACTACTGCAATATCTTCAACCTTCGAGTAGATCCGAAATTCTGCTCCCTTGTAACTGTTGCAACTGTTGCCACTTCTCTAGGAGATTTCGATCTCCCTCTAATAGCCTTCCTCTTGACTTCGCTTGCCTTGATTTGAGTCTTAGGGCTACTAAGATGCCCTAAGAGACATTCGCTTGCCTTCCCTTCCCTTATGCTTCCAAAATCGAACCCCAGAAGATCCCAACCCAAAACCCTAACTTTGCTCTTCCAGAAGAATAGAGAAGACCCAAACACTTAGACTCCTTCAACTTCCTCTTCTTCGCACTCCCTTCTTCGACTTCACTTTCTTCTTCTTCTTCGCATAATAAATGAATGAGTGAGTGATCCAAATGGAGGACGAGTTCCTCTTATATATAGGCTCCTTCAAGGGTGGACGTGGCTCTTCATGTAGGTTAACTTGACAACTCATTAGGCCTACTTGATCTTGGAGGCATTTTGACACTTTCAAGACAAAATAAATTTTCTATTACAATTTACAATGTGCCCATAGGGTCTTCCATATATGACAATGACTCTTATACGTAGGACAAACCCTAGAAGCACTCAATGGGTGCTTGACCTATAAAATAAAAGAACTTGAGCATGAAACCCATGCTTCAATAATAATAATAATTTCTTTTTCATTTTATTTTTACAAGAATACATTTCATACTAATGAAGATCAAACCTAGTTACACATTTTTCAACATGTAGACCTTATGGAAATGGAATGAAGGAGAACTAGTAGGGAACCAACCGGTTCAGGAGACACAATGAAATGGCCAAGTACTTGTTTCAGATTTAGCAAGACTTATAGGATTCGATTTGATTTAGATGATTGATACCAATGCCTTATGGAGTCGACAATCTTGCTAAAAAATTTAGGACCAAGTAATTAAGAACAACTGCTGCTTGGATGAATGGCTATCTTATATGAAATGCAGATCGTTAAACTAATGTGAGATGCAAGAATCTTGGTTAATTTAAGCTAAATGCCTATTTAAGTTTTAACCCTTTGATCCTTTCTATATTGAGGCTGATTCCATAGTAAATGGCAGAGAGAAAATAAGGTGAAGCACACTAAGGTGTGATTAACGATACCTCTCCTGAAAATCTAACATACCCGGTGCCTCCGGCACTGCAGAGAGTTGTGGCTCTGACGACTGCAAGGTCGCCGTTTTACTTACTATTAAAAGCAGGTTTCTCAAGCAAAGATGGATGTGTACGTATCTTTCTATCGACCAAGCTTTTGATTGGAAGTAAATTCTAATTATGCAAGACTAACTTAAAATGCAAATGCACAAGATGATTAGAAGCAAGATGAAGCTAGATTCAAGGATTGAAAGCGCTTATGTCACGATATATTTTTGAGTTATATATCAAAGCCCTTAATTCAAATTAATATTCACTTCACTAGACAAACGCTGAAATATAAACTTCTTAGTAATATGCTTAAATTATCACAATATAATCCCCAATTAAACCACAAGCTTATCACTGCAATTTATCTAGACTCTTTCCAATGTAATTATAGCTCAAAGAGAGCAAAAACTTCTTCACAATTCTTTAATATCAATGCCAATTATATAGATGCCCAAAAAATGCTCAGTTTAGGAAACGAAAGATATGCAATTTACCACAATTCCATGAAAGAATACTTAACAATTACTTGAAAAATTCTCAAAAAATTTAATATGCAATAAATATTTAATAATTCAAGTAATTAAAACCATGCATTGAAATGTTCAAAACCCTTAGTATGCAAAAGACTTAAGCAATTAAATTTCGAAAATTAATTACCATGAGGAACCATGAAATTCAAATGCTAAACACTTCAAACAATTGATTTTCTTAAGTGCTCCAATCCAAAAAAATTCTTATTTTCCTATAGTCAAACTTAAGAAATTATCTAAAAAAATTTAAATGTGCCTTGACTATAGAGAAATTAAGAATTTTTCTATCGCTAAATTTTCCCTTAAAAAAAAAATTAAAGTCCCAAACTGTTAACACAAAAACACTAAGAAGGAACTTTAGATAAAAAATTTATATTATTCCTTCAACAAATTTAATGTGATAAAGTTTAAGAATGAAGGTTAAAGTTTTGATGTGACAAATGTGAAAATAAAAAAGATTTAATAAAATTTTTAATGGGCTAAAGGCCACATAAAAATTTAAATTCAAAATTTTGAAACTTTAGAATTTTAATTTTTTTAGATTTTAAATCCTTTTTTTCTAAAAACCAAAAAATGAAAATCGAAATTTTAAAATTTTCTTCTGTTAAAAAACCAAACAAAATCAAAATGGCAAGTCAAAAATTGAAATGAAAACAAGCAAATTAAAAAAAATTGATTTCTTTTAAAAAATCATACTCAGAAAAATGAAAATCTTAAAGCTTCGAAGAGCAAAGCAATTAAGCCAAAGTCGAAAGAATGAAAACAAAGAGAAAGGGTGCTAGGGTTTCGAAGGGAGCGACGACGGAAGATGTGAGCTTGTGCATGTCAAGATAGGAAAGGGGATTCGAATGAAGGACCAAGGGAGATGGCCGAGAATGAGAAGTCTTGATGCAGGTCGAAAGTAATGGAGCTGCGCGAAACAGAGGGATGCAAGGTAGTGGGGATAAGGGATAGTAGGTGGCTACATAGGAGAGCGAGATGGAGGAGGGATTGGGACGCACAGATAAAGAAGAAAGACAACGCGACAGGAGAAGGGAACTGAGGGCGGAGGGAGGAGAGGGAGCAAGGAAGGAGGGCTTAGGAATGAGGATGTAGGGAAAGCGGAGGGTGAGGTTGGAGATAAGGCCGCAAGAGGGAACACGCAGGCTGAGAGAAAGGAAGAAAGGCACAGTCAGAAAAAGAAGATAAGAAAACACGACAGGTAGAGAGGGCTACGATTTAGATAAGAAAAACGCAAAGAGAAGGGTTAGCAACAAAAACGCAGAGAAGGTACCACGGATTTGCAAAGGATGAGGAGAAGGCAACTAGCTGAGGGAAAAACGTAGAGGGTGAGGTCCAAATCTTAAATTTTTTTCCCATAACTTTATTAAAAAAAACTTAGAGAAATTTTATGAACAAACCCAGATTTAAAATTCTTTCCTACACACAATATTTTTGAGACAATATCTTGCCATCGAGGGCCTAGATTTGTCTCAGATCTTAAAAGGTTTCCTTGAAAAACCTTCAGATCAACACCTGCAAAATGGAAAACAAAAATACCTAGATCCTGATATACAAAAATAAATAAAACCCCAAGACCCCAAATAAAAAAATATCAGGTCTATACAAAATTTCTACAGATCTATGCACAAGAGTTATGGATCTATAGGATCTGAGGAGTATGAGTCCAACTCCGCTCCCAGATCTTAAGACCTAAAGCTCTTACTAGCCAAACCTATCAAATTTTCCACAAAATATTTTTTTTTTTAGAGAGGTAGTAGCCCAAAACACTCCGCAGGAAAAAAAAATTTAATCATAGATAAATCCTGAAGCTTATATGATGTAGACTCTTCAAAAAAAATATGCATTGAGAGTTAGCTGGTCCAACTGTGGACTATTCCCAAACGCTCAATGAAAACCTGAGAGATCTTTTGCAAACATTAGATCAACCATCAAACCAAATAGAGAAATAGAATAACAATAAAATTATGAAGAAATATAGATACTTGCTAATTCAATTAAAATTAAGGATGTTACCCTAGATCCAACAAACTAGATAAGATACTTATATTAAGATTATTCTAATAGAGCTATTAATTGATAGTTTTCATATAATATTAAGCAGAAATCAAAACAATGTTACCATAGATTTATGAAGAGGAACAACACTACAAGTTGAAACTCCAAAGACTTTTGCATTTATTCCAGAAAATAGACAAGAGAGCTTGAGAGCTTAGTACATGATTAAAAAATCGAATGAAAAGATAGATTGACACCGACCTCTAATTTATAGATAAAATCTCCAACGGATAGTTGACTTGATCTCTGTGAAATTAATCTCGATCGTTCATAAGGATTTAATTAATCTTTAATCATCACCGTCGAAATTATTTATTTTTTGAGGAAAAATTGGTTTTTTCATTTAATTGATTTTTAATTAACTCAAAATTAATTATTTTGAGTTAATTTCTTCAAACATTTGACTTTGACTTAACGACCAAGGTGCAAAGGTTTAATTTTGTTTTGTTTTGTTTTGTTTTTTGTTTTTTCTTCAACATTCCCTTGGTCAGGGACTTCCAAAAATTAACTTCTTTAAAACCCACGAATTTCACCATTGTAGAATTTAATTTTACCTAAGACACAAAATTAATTAAATTTCTTGCTTAGGATTTTAATTTAATTTTGCCAGAAAATTTAATTAATTGACTAATGAGGGGATTAATAATTTTTCCAACCCTCTAATATTTAGCTATGGCGTCTAATTATGAGGGACCATGCTCTAAATATTTTTTACATGAAGATTTTACAATTTTGATACATGAAGGGGGAAAACCCATTCGTCATAGACTCTCAAATATCTACCCAATTCTGCGGCTCAAATATGATTTAGAAGACCAAGTAATTTGTAGTAAAATAATCTAGCCAATTAGCTAGGATTATTCCCAAATTACTTTTACAAGCACTCGATAAAAAACACTAGGACTCACTTAATATTTTAATGAAAAAATCCACTCTAACTTTAGGGTGAGGTTGGAGGGAAAAACTATGCCGATCATTTGTATCTAGAGACGCAGGTGAATCAATGAGACAAAAGCCCTTATAGGATAGAAATCGTCACCAAAATACTATGCTTACCTAGGTTGTTACATATACAATGATCTAACTAAGATCATTTACATTATAACCATGCAAAATCGGTTTACATCTTTAACAAATAGCTGACTAATGATGAAATCTGAATGATGCGAATACTCGAACATGATAGATCCCTTTTGCGAAAAAAGGGGGGTACTGCTATGGGGTCATTGACATAGAGTGGTCAACAGGCAGAAAACCCAGCTGGAAGGTGAGGCCTCTTTATCTGGAAATATGGCTGTAAGTACAAAGAAGTAATGCCTGTGGCCCATGGGCTGCTACAATGCATAAATCCTCTCTGTGTGCTCTACCTCCTATCTCTCTTGACTATCTTTGCTCAACTATGGAACAAAATGCTCTCGAAAGAATGGAATGCCTCTTCCTCCTAGTGGCTCGGTTATAACGCATCTTGATAGCCTACTAGTGGTTAAGTTTGACTACATCAACTCTTCACTAGAGTTATAAAATAGACTCTTCTAGAGTCTTTTACATCACAAACACGTGGCGAGCCCCTTTTCCATGAATAATGGGGGTTGACATACCATCCTCCCGAACTATAGGTGTGAAAACAGGAAGGTCAACTTCTGAGTGGCATAATTTTTGCATACAAACTTCGATTCACTTGCTTCTTGGGCCATTGGAAAGGTCTCTGTGTGTACAATAACATGAAAAGGTGCTGCGCTAAAGAAACAAAGTTTTACCCCCCAAAAATGTCATTTGATGCCTCAAAACACTCCTAAAAGGTTTCAGACTCCGTTTTGCCAAATGGGGTCCCGCCGGTAAAAACGGTCCCATGAGCTGATTCCTCCACTTTTTCCACTCCAAATGCATCGAGATGGATGACAAACAATATAATGATCCAATTCGAATTAGTTGTATTGGAGGGATTGGAAATGAAGTGATGTGAAGTCCTTCAACTATGATACCAAGTTCTTGTACATCAGATTGAGATTAAAGATCCTTATTACTTGCGCTTGAATAGGAAGTGAGGAATTAGTGATTTTGAGGGGTGGTGGAAAAAGAGATGCTAGAATCTCTATAAGACATAAAGGTTGTTTAAATACAAAGTTACGGGTTGGTTGGTTCTTTGTTAGGGTCTAGTAGTTAAAGAAACACTTAATAAAGCAAATATCTTTGATTTTGGGTATAATGTTCAAAAGGAGAAACAATAGGGAATATCATAGGTGTTGCTCAATAGTTGGGATCCTTTGGGCATGGAATCAAGTAGAATACAATTACTTGTTTGGAACCACCATAGCTTGGAAGGGAACCTCCTAGGAGATGCTTGGATGTTAAAGGGTTGTTGCAAAGAGTTTTGACATATGATGTAATTGTTTGCTATTACTTTCCCTTGGAAAAGGTAACTCAACTTTTCCAAGAAAGAATTCCCACCTATAATTTATAGAATTAAGAGAAATTCAAAAATGATGTGGCATTCCATGTCAAAATTAAAGTTGATGTGTTTCAAAAGGATGTACATGCCTTGCCACTTGGTGCACATGCACACATGTTAACCATCCTAGCATCAATAGGACGAGCATCTTCATGCACCTCTTATATGTCTCCAGTGTGACTTGATTATATATCTATTGTAATTTTGGTGCTTATTCAAGGTGTAATATAAGTTGCATTTTCAAATAAAAGTTTGATGTGGTACCTTTGGATATCCATGGTGCCATTTTTGGAAATTCGTGTTTGTGGGATTATGATGCAATCTATCATTGATCTAGATTGGATTATTGTATTATTTTTCACCCATCTTGGTGCTTTGAAAGTGGAAAAATTGGAGGAATCAACTCATAAGACCATTTTTACTGGTGGGTGCTGATTTAGAAAATTTGGGTTTGAAACCTTTCGGAAGTAGTTTGAGGCATCAAATGATGTTTTTTAGGGGTAAAACTTTGGTGCTTAAGCGCAACACCCCTAGCATTATTCTACACATAGATACCTTTTCAATGGTGTACGAATCGCCTCAATCAGAGTTTGTATGCAAAAGTTATGCTACCCAAAAGTTGACCTTCCTGTTTTGACCACCATTATTCAAGAGGATGCCACGTCAACCCCCATTATTCATGAAAAAGGGGCTAGCCACATGATCATGATGAAGAAGACTCTAGAAGAGTCAATATTATAACTCTAGTTAAGAGTTGAAGGAGTCAAACTTAACTAGTAGTCTATCGGGCTGTGTTATAACCAGGTCACTAGGAGGAAAAAGATTTCCATATTCGAGTGCTTTTTGTTCCATATATGAAAAGAGTAGCTGAGAGTGGATAGAGAGAGCAAAAACTGAGAGGGTTTTTGTAATGTAGCAGCCTATAGGCCTGAGGCCTTACTCATTTGTACTTGCATCCATTTCCATTTAGGGACAAAGAGAACAAAGTAGCCTCACCTTCGAGTTGGGTTTTCTCTCGTAAGGGTTTCCCAGATCATATCTTATATACATTGTGGTTTGTGAGTTTTACTTCGTTATTCTCTATATTTATCTATTGCATGCATACGCATAACCCAATAATTAATGAATCCAAAAATCTAAGGGTTAAATATCAACCCTCATAGTGTAGATTTTGGATTTTCAAAAATATTTTAGTAGATATGTTCTAATGAATTGCCCAGTGGAATATCCATGGCAATCTATAGATCAATCAGATTTGTCAGTGTAAGAACCAGTATATACTAGTCAAAGGACTACCCTATTTAGTGATAATGCAAAAAGATCCACCATCCTTGGCATTAGGTTCATTTGCATTAGCTATTGCCTAGTGTTGAGCACATTTGACTCCATCTTAGTAGCTACTTCCTAATGTTGAGCAAGAAATTCTCAAGTTTTTGCTAAAAGCCAGGTCCCCAAAAAATTACAAAGGGGGACACGGTCACTTAGGTAACTGGCCTCACCTGAAACCATTTGTTGCTGGCCCAACTTCCTCTAGGGTGCTATACATTAGGCTTGAGTTACCTCCATCTCTTTTATGACTTGCTATTGCACACTTGAAGAAAATCTGTGCCCCTATTCTTATTGGTGACTTAGAATGTGCAATATGATCTTCCGTAGTAGTTTCTCTAGGTTTACATTAATATCAATTATTCTATAGTATTCCCTATACCTTTGTTGTAGGTTGCAAACAATTTGCCTGTGTCTTGCCCTCAAGTTTGACCCTCTCTATTGGTGGTTGAACAACTCAAACAATTCGATAGCTCCTATGTTTGTTGATGACTATTTTATTGTCTTATTTTCTTTAATCCATGTGATGCCAAGTGCGTCTACCAATGGGCTTACAACTAATAATCAAGATTCAAAGGCGTGTTAAATCTAAAACATGCTATTATTCTTTATCTACTTGGATTTCCAATCACCTTGCACTGATAACATGTAATGAAAATGAGTTAGATCACTAAAAGCCAAAACCCTAGATAGGGTTAGTCACATCACTAAGCACAATCACACAATATTATATTATGAAAAAACTTCACACCATTACAATGAGATTCACCTCTTATAGGTAAAGTTCAAGATGCCATATTTTTCCAAAACCCTAAATGCTAATAGTAACTGGAAAACCTCAAAGTCACCAAGGTGACTTTATTACACATATTACAACAATATTGTTATTTGAATTTCATTCTTTCTCAATTAACATCAAATAATTTTGAAAGCATTTTCTAAAGGCTAAGTAGTAAGGTCCCATAAAAGCTCCAAATGAAGGCATGGTTTTTTGGTAATTAACTTCACCTAAAACCATCCAGGTTTAAGTTTGTTTTGCATATTCTTGTCTCCTTCAGAAGGCATATATCCAAATGTGTCCATGGGATTGCTATCTTCCTCTTTCCAGCTCCCTCCACTGCCTGACTGTCTAAAGTTGTTAGGCTTGAGTTGCCTTTATCTTATTTGTGCCTTGTTATTGCATGCTTGAAGGAAATCTTTGCTTCTTTGCTTGTCAATATGCATTTCTGGTCCAGGTTCCATTCTTGTCTCTCTCACTTACATTGCATTATTTACATCACATCATATACACTAATGAGACCCTATAATTATGGCCTTAATGTAGGGAACATCCTTTCCTATATCCCAAGGTTGCACAAAACGGGGAAACGGGTACAAATTTCCGAAACGGGCATGGGTACGAAACGTGACCCTCCCCATATTTTGGAAACGGGGAAACGCGAATATATTTATATATATATTAGGACATATAAGAAATATGTGCAATCATAAAGCATATATGATACATTCTAATTTATTACATTATGATAAAATTGTCAATTGTCAATGCATAAACTATAAGTCTCTAAATTTACATCACATTTACTCATGAATGATCACATAAATAGAAATATCCAAAATCAGCCACGAGAAATTTCTAATTTCTTGTCTCGTGCTTGATTGGGAGTCTCCTCCTACATAGTCGAACGACTTTAGTGCTCTTGATTAAATACAAGTTTCATATCCTAGTACCCTACATGCTCTTGATTATTGGGAGTCTCCCTTACATAGAGGGCTTGGTTCTCTTGATTAAATACAAGTTCCATACCCTAGTACATGATAAAATCCAATGGAAACATTGCAATCCCCCTAATCCTGAAATCCTGAAAAACAGATAAGTCTGCTGGATTTTGAGTGAGATCTAAAATTCTACTTTCTCCATATGAAATCCAATGAGGGTGAAACCACTCTCAAACATCTTGAGTCATTTTATGGTAATAAATTTAAGTAAAATGATGAAAATGAAAAATAAAGGAGAATATCACTTTTACATTCTTAAACATTACCATGAATTGCGTATGCCTCAAACTTCCTGATGAATTGCATATCAACACTAGGGCAAAAGTTCACTTTTACAAATTTAGACAGGCATCTAGAAGCAACTAGAAGGCATTAGAAAAACCTAATTAAAAATTAGAAGACAAATTAATAGAAAAAATTAAAAAGAAGTCAAGTTGCATGTGGAAACGGTGTTGTACGGCCCAGAAACGCGTTTCTGGCTGTACTGGCCACGTTTTCACCTCGAGAAATGTGCCAGTACGGCCAGAAACACGTTTCTGGGCCGTACCGTACGTGTTTCCGCGTTTCGTTTCTGTTTCCGTATGGAAACTCCTCCCCTGCCAGCGTTTCCTGCAACTTAGCTATATCCCCATGTCTCATAAACTAGAAATAGGAAACGCCAGTAAACAAATTTCTAGAAACAGTATGGCAAGCATCCAATAGTATTTGAAAGGCACGGTACTCTGCAGAAGAGAGTGTCTCCAGAAATGTGTCCAAAATTTTCAAGTAAAATCTATCTATTTTCTAATATCATCTTTCAAATCCATAATTTCATTCAGACCAGCTCCTGTAGCTTTAAGTCAACCCTTTGTAATGCAAAATCAAACCCTTGTGACACAGAACTAGCTTTCTAGCCTTCTGCAGTAACTGCTATACAAAAACTCATATTGCTTCTAACAGCGTTGAAGGAATTTTATAATGTTTTAAACACAGCATTTGGGTATGCAAAACGGTCCTTTTATAACACAGCTCAGCACCCAGACTTATGCTATACAAAATAATACTTTTGTAGCTGAACACCAGATCCAATAACTCAAAATCAATCCTCTGCAATGCAAAAGCAGATGCTTCAAAATAGAATCAGACTTGTATGGTAATTTGTAAATGCTAGGCAAAATCCAAATCTCTGTAGCAGGTTTTGCACATATTATTTTGGGTTCTGAAGCTATAAAACCTAAAAAAAGGGAAAAAAAAAATGCTGCAATTTACTTGCGGCCTGAAAGGTGTCTTGCAATTGCTCTGGAGTCAGGAAGCATTTCAAAGACCAGAATTGTGTTTCTAGTCTGCTGGAATTGGTCTTAGCAATTTGTACGCTTTTCCATTATTCAAAATTTCAATACATGAACTATTCTTTTGTCAAATGTTTGTCTTCATGTCTGTGTGTGTCTGTCTATATATATATATATATGATTACAGATGTTAGATGTAAATTATATTACATGTTTATAAAATATCAAATTTCTATAATATATATTACTATGTATCATGCCAAGAGTACTGTCAACATCTTGACACTTTAGACTCTGGAGAGAGAGATCGAGTGGGTTTTAACTTTTATTCGAAATGACATGCAGGTTTTGCATCCACAATCAATGCGGCCTGCAAGAGAGGGTGACATTCCTGTTAGAGTAAAGAATTCTTACAACCCACAAGCTCCAGGCACACTTATTACGAGAACAAGGGATATGAGCAAAGTAAAATACATACCTTACTTTTTGCATTTTGCAGATTCTGTGAAGGTTGTTTGATCTGCACAATTGATTTAGTCAAATCATGAGAGGAATCATGACATATGCTTCTTTCCATTCAATCATGTTTACACTTGTATATTTGAGATCCTCTATGTGAAATATGTTTGTGTTGCAGGCAGTGCTGACTAGTATAGTGTTGAAACGAAATGTTACAATGCTTGATATTGTAAGCACACGCATGCTAGGTCAATATGGGTTCCTGGCGAGGGTGGGTATCCAAAAGTACTACTTTGGTGATATTGTATGTGTATCATTTTAGAATGCCAATATTTGATAAAAACCATTGGATGTTTCTTATCATCCGTTATCCCATATGTTGCAGGTTTTCTCTATTTTTGAAGAATTAGGTATATCAGTTGATGTTGTTGCTACTAGTGAAGTCAGTATTTCCCTCACATTAGACCCATCGAAGCTGTGGGAAAGAGAACTCATCAAGCAGGCAAGTGTTACCAATTCACATCATCGAAACATTTTTCTTTTTCCATTGATATTTTGGTAAAGAGAAGTTTCACTGACACCTGGAATGCTTTATTTTGGTGTTTTGAGAATGTTTTTTCCATCAGATGGGAGAAGATAATATTGTTGTACCTTTCTAAAAATAATTTTCTGCCTGAGTATATCATGTAGACAAATGTAGCCCCAAGGGATAGCTCAATTGGTCGAGCTTCCGTTGCTAAGTACCTTGCCAATTTGGAGGTCACGGGGTCAAATCTCCTTGACACCCTCAGGGTTAGGCCCGACCAGATAAGCCGGCGGGTAGATCCCTTCAGGTGGATCTGCCCGGATTGTTACCCGTGGATGTAGCGGCCACTCAGTGACCGTGAACCACAGTTGAAAAAAAAATTATGTAGACATATGCACATCTTGATGTGACAATACTTTTTAATTAAAATTTCAATCTTGATATTGACAAATACAAGAAGGATGGAATAATCTGTTTCTGGTATTTTCTTTCTTGAAATGGACAGATATTGTATTGGTAAATAATTTTTTTTATAACTTTTAGTTCTACTTTTGATCTTGTTTGTTTAATTTTTTTCCTTGAAGGATTCCAATTTTGTCAGGAAAATAATATTTACACTTTTGATTGTGTATTTCTTGTCAGGAGCTGGACCGAATGGTAGAAGAGCTTGAAAAAGTTGCTGTTGTTAATCTTCTACAGAATAGATCCATCATTTCTTTGATTGGAAATATTCAGTACTCCTCTCTTATACTGGAAAAGGTTTTGCATCTTTATAGCTCGTATTTAGCATAATCTCTGGTTGTATTCGAAATTTCAAATAACCCTTAGGTCCGGCATTGAC
Source organism: Pinus taeda (assembly GCA_000404065.3). Taxonomy (NCBI): domain Eukaryota; kingdom Viridiplantae; phylum Streptophyta; class Pinopsida; order Pinales; family Pinaceae; genus Pinus; species Pinus taeda. Next base: position 102,167 of record APFE030528071.1, read on the forward strand.
TCTGCAAAGATGTAAATGTATGCCCAATGGGAATCATGAAAAAGTTTGGTGGTTGGTTAAGGTTTTGTTAAGGATTTTACATGAATGGGTATTGTAGAGGATGCTATACGTTCATAAACATTTCTTGAACCTCTCAACATACAAGTATTACAGAGTTTATGAACTTGCAGGTATTCTGCGTGTTTAGAACTCTTGGTGTAAATGTACAAATGATTTCTCAAGGAGCATCCAAGGTTGGTGGAATGCTTTTGATAATCTGTTGTTGCTACTGATTTCATTGTACATGCATTGATCGAGAGGTTCTTAATTTTGTCTGCAGGTGAATATTTCTTTAATTGTCAATGACAGTGAAGCAGAGTCTTGTGTCAAGGCCCTTCATTCTACATTCTTTGATGAAGGTGATCTTTTAAGTATTAAAAGTAATACAAATGGAGCTAGTCGCTGCTGACTTGGAAGAACTGGTCACTGCTGTAAAGGACCAAAGGTTTGCTAGCAGCCTAACAGAACATAAGATGGGCTTTGGGATTCAGCAGCACCATGAACAAACATCAAAGCTTACAATTCTTAGGAAAGATCCTTTTCAAAATTTTCTGTTAGTTCTACATGTTTCCTAATCAATCTCTTTGCCTGGTGTGCATTTTGTTGGCGTCAAGCAAAATTTTGGAACACTATTTTATTCAAGAATCAAGTTGCAAGGCAGGTGTGGTATATAAAACGATTCTTTGAAGGAAACTTGAGATGCAGTGTATGCAGTATTCCTCCGCAACATTGGATTCTCTTTTACATTTTTTATACAATCAGTTAATTTTAGGACAAATTACTGACATCTTAGGCGAGATTATTATGGAATTTTTAGCAATGATTATTGAGAAAGCCTCTAATGTTTATGAGAGATTCTTTTGAAACTTTTCTACTTCCCTGTTCTAATGACATCTTTTGAAACAATATTTCCTTGTCAATCCCTTTGCCAGGTATGCATTTCTTTTGCATCAGCCAAAATTTTGGAACACTATGTTTGATTTAAGTTATAAGGCAGCTGCGGTATTTAAACTTGGGCCTTTGAAGGAAATTTGAGATGCAATATATGAAATATATGTCCATGTCACCATCAAACAACACTGGACTCTTTTTAACATTTTTTATTTATTAGATAAATTTTAGCAAAAATCACTAACTTATGTGGCATGCATGTCTGGGCAACTTTCTATGTATAAAGTTGATATATTATGGTTTGTAAATTTCAAAATAAATTAGCTTTTCATATGACACTCAATTTTGAAATGAAACAATTTAGAAGAGGAGACAACATCGTTTCTTGTCCTTGCAGTATACACAATTTTATATTCTCATGATATTTTTTGTAATTTGATGGTCCTCAAGGTTTTGGAAAGTTGCAAAGATCCGATGGACATGAGTAACCCCAGAGAAAGAAAAGTTACTTGAAGTGCCAAATGCATGTTGAGAGTTCCATCCTTATGCACTCCTTCCAAACTTGTTGGAGGGAGGGTTGGTAATTGAATTAAGCTGACTAATGTTAATTTTGTGCTTGGAGACTTCTCTACTTGACTAGTTCGATCTCTTCTATCTGCAGCGAACAATACCATCAGAAAATAGGTATAATAGAACAGTTCTTCAGCCAAAGACATTATGAAGAGTAATTGATGCAAGTATATCTTTATTATTGAAGATATGCTTAGTGAGACTGCAAGCGCAGGAAAATACTTCTGTACTCTGATTTCTTCTATATTTGTGCAAAGAGGTGCCATGGAAAATAAATTAATTGAACGGTTTTTATCAAAAAATGGAAAACTTTTATTGAGGCTGGATAGTTGATTGAAATTGAGTGGTTATATTTGTCTCCAATACTCCACTGAGTTTCTAGGATATATGGATGTGGTAAAGGTGATTGGGATATGTATGGAGATGTTGGGGACCCTGGCTGCTAGAAATCATGAGGTGGAGAACCTATGGTGAATTCTCCAAAAAAACCCTCATCCAATGATGAATAATGATGCCATCCTAATTGTGAACACATAAACTTCAAGAGAGTGCACAGCACAGGTATAGGTACCCTTGGGCAAAAGAACGAGTAAACTCACTTGAATGAAATGGTTTTACAAATAGCGTTAAGGTGGTAGCCCCAAGGAGGAGATTAGGTTGACCTTATCCTAAAATACAATAAAATAGAATAGTGTGTTAATGAGTGTAACAATCATGAACTACCAACAAGTTGACCCATAAGGAGGCTGAACTACCCATATTGTGCACTGGTATGTGACCATATATGCTCAACTATGGAACAATAACAATACCAAAAGAATGGAACCCTGTCTCTTCCTAGTGGCTTAGTATTTAAGATCGCTTGATAGTTGTCTAAAGCTAGGGTTAGTGTTTCTTCATGTCTCAACTCTCAAGTAGTGTAGAGTTTTGGGTCCTCTAGAATCTTCTTACCATGGGGGATAGTAGGGTAGGTCAAGTTGTAGGAGGCAAAATTTCCATGTCTAAATTCCAATTGAGGTGATTTTTTCATTGTTTGAAACTTTTGATGTATAAAACACAACATAAAAGGGCATACTAGCTAATATCACAATGTTTTGACTTTGAAAAATGTCATTTGAAGCTTCAAGTTGGCTTCTAAAGTTTTTAGACCTCAATTTATGTAATGGCCCGAGATTAAGACAATTAAACATGAAATTACTTACAGAAATGTGAGGCTATCAATGAACAACATGAAAAGTAATTTGTTGATAATTACATAATCCACGTGATAGGTGAGTGGGAGGAATCTTATTTGGAAGTCGACAAAACTGAGTTGCAATGAGCTCGCTAATCACAATAAATGTGTTTGGGACAACTTTCAACCCAACCATAGGCTTAATTGCACTGCTTTTATATCACTGACCACTCTCGAACCCTAAATTAACTACCTATGCCAATAAATTCCTCCTATTCTTAGAATTCTACCAAGAAAAGGAACACATCACGTCTTCTTTTTTATCTATTAATTATAACAATTTGTTCCAAAAATAGAAAGAAAAAAATTCATGCACATAATCCATGTGTAATAATGTAATTTTTATTTCTATTCAAGTTTTTCTTGAACTTGTCATTTTCCATAAATTTATTATTATTTTACTTAGTTTATTTTTTCTATTAATGTGACTTTTTCCATAAGTTTGCTCCTCTTATTTTTTCTTATTATTTTTTAAAAATAAAAATAGTTTCTTCACTTTATTATTATATTTATTTATTATTACGAATTTCACTTATTAATTATTTATTATTTATTTATTTATTATTATTCTCATTTTATTTATTCATTATCATAATTTATTATTAATTTAATAATATGGGATGTTACAAATCACTAAACTAAGGCCCTTTAATTGGGTCACACAAGTCTATTCATCCAATTTTTCCAACTAGAAAGTACAATGATAAATAACAAAGTATATAATGACTAGTTCCAAATCATATCTCTCAATTCAAGAAGGCTTTTCGTGTGAATTTTCCTTAGGGCTATATTGTTCTTTGCTTTAGATAATTGCATTACATCTTTTACACATTAAATTCACCTCACAACATCATAACATCGTCACATCATTAACAATTATGTTAAAAGAACAATAACATTAGTAATGCAATGGGACATAAAGAAACAACAGTAGAAAAACATGCCCAAATAGAGGCACCAAGATTTGGTTGGAGACTAGGGCAAAACCCCATAAGCTGGAAAACCCATAAATCAATTCTTCTATTAGATTTCATCAAATGTTCAATTGAGATACAAAGTACATTATCAAAGGGAATTATAAATCATGTCAGACCACCTAGGGCCAATCCAAAGTGGTTCACAATTGCATTTGTGAACAAAATGAGACATCCAAGGGGGTTGCCATCATAAGCAAAATCATTATCTGGAGCACTGTCATGCATGCCAAGTTCACTACAATACAAATATATGACATATGCATCTAGGTCATCACTGTCACCAATAGTCCAATATAGGTCATAGTATATTATGGAGATCATTGTCACATCATTATTGCAGTCATAATGCCACTGTCTTACAATTAGTTAGGTCACTGACTAACTATCCATAAGATTATAGATATATGTAAAATAGGAGCAAGAGAACTACCACTATCAAAATGTCATGGAAGATTGTACCACAAAGCTAGCTGATGTCCTGTTCACTAACCATCATAGATATACCATCACTACGATTCAAACCCATAACTTCACATCTCAAGTCTATAGTAGCATTGAAACAATAACTAGATTTTGAATCCACCATGATCTGAAAATCAAATCTAGCACTGTATTGTATGCAAGATCTGTGCATACTTGAGAGCATATAATATGTATCGCCTGTAATGCAATCAACCATACCATACTGAAGTGTGAACTAACATACCTTTGCAAGAGGAGACTTAAACTCTATTTGAGAGGAGGCACCATACTATAGATCGAGAGGAGATACATGATATTGTAATACCATTTGAGAAGAGATACCTTATTGTAGTGTCATCCTAATATAATACCATCTGAAACCATGCCATTTGAGATGTCAAGAATCATCCATTTGAAAGAGGGGTACCGGATTTAAGGAGCCATTCGAATTGTACCACCAAAAGATCCAAGAATAAAGGGCCATACTTAGAGTATGCTAGGACTAACGTGCCATCCAAATTGTGACAGAACTATGTGCCATTGCCATTTGAATTGTGATAGAACTATGTGCCATCCGAAACCTTAGAGCCATACCAAGTGCGAGAGGTCTATAGCCACATGTGAGCCCTGTAACCATAATGCGTGACTTGTAACTAAAATGCAAGAGCACTGTAGTCATGCTAGAGTTCTATGTAGATAAGTGAGAGTTTTGTCATCATCCAAAATTGCAGATCAAACTATGCCATTTGAAAATTGTGGACCACATGAAGCGAAAATTGCAAATCATGCAAAGTTGCAGAGAGATCCAAGATTTTTTTCATCCGATGTGACAAACTTGATTGGGTATTTATAGTTGTTTCAACGTGCGAAAGGTTGTGACTATTTGTTAAAATTGACAACTAGGGCCAAACTCCATGTGGGTCTACTTATTTATGGCACCTGCTATTTTTCTTGAATTCCTCTCTTCAAGAGGTGTAGGATTGATCTAAAGATCATCCGATTATGATATGTATTCATGGAGATATGAATTTATTTGTGTTATGTGACTATTCGTCAAGGTCGGCCAACAACCAAATTACCCCCACTTGTTCTCCACATTTTATTATAAATAGAAGAGGTCTTCAAGTCATTTGGACACACTCACACTCTTGTGATCTCTCTCTTTATTCTGTTTTGGGTTTTGATGAAAGAGAGATCTAGAGGGAGTGCCCTAGTCTAATACACTGCCCTAATGAAGATAAAATCACAGCCATGGAAGTAAAGGCTATACGTAGATAAAATCACAGCCATGGAAGTAAAGGCTATACGTTGCCCTAGCCCTTAACGCAGTCATGGAAGAAGACCCTAACACTGTCATAAAGGAGAGGCTTTAACGCAGTGAAGGAGGCTTCCATATCGTAGAAAGGAAAGGCCTAAACGCTGGTCTAATAGAGAAGCCCTATACACTGTTCTAAAGGAGACTCCTAGCCGCAGAGGAAGAAGATACCTAGCCACTGTAAAAGGGAGCTTTTATATGCAGCAAGAGGAGACTTGACTACGCAGCAAGGAGATGTCTTAATCCGCAGTCTATGGGACCTTCCATCTGCTGTCAAGGGAAGCTCTAAAAGAGCCCTTGCGCAGGTCTGAAAGTCACCTAAACTATACACTGTTTGAGGAGATCTAGCTATAGTCAAAGATGTTTTATATGCAGCAAGAAAAGGCACTCACATGCAACAAAGGGGAGGCTTCTATACGTAGCATTTGAGGGTGTCGTAAGCTGCAGTAAGGAGGCCTAGAAGAGGCCCTAATCACATACTAGAAAGTGACCTAATTCATTGTCACAATCTGCCCTAGTCGTAGTCAAACGAGAAGGCTACTATCCGAAGATAAGATGACGCCTTATCAATATATCAAGGCCTAAAAGGACAACATGGAATTTGTGGCAGCGTGGTAAAAGAAGTATGATGACAACACTGTGTTAGAAGGTTGTTCCTAGCACTGTTTACATGGTTGGTAAATCATAGTACTGACAGCAAAGTCAAGCCCTTGTAAACACTGCTTCATTGACATTTTTGATTGTTGTCTAACTCGCTGTTGGGCTAGGCCGTAGGCCATAGCCAACAACTAAAGCTGTTGTATCAGTCTTGACAACATGGTAGAGGTGGTGTCCCACCTTGATACATTGTAGTCGTAGAAGGCCTACATTGTTGTCTAAGTAAAAGATGAGTTGATGAAACAGTGACTACTAGTACTGCAGGAGGAGGAAAACATTCTAGAAGATGCAACATGGTTGGATGTAGCATGATGATGGATGTAGCATGATTGGATGCAACATGGTTGGATGCAACATGGTGTTGGATGCAACATGGTGATGGAATCACCTTGGAGAATCAGTTGAAGACGTATGCCTTCACCTGAGTTCAGATTTGAAGTCCTTGCCATCAAATCTACAACCTCATGTGTCATCTTCATCAAGAAGATCTCTGATGTCTGATCTCTTATATTGGCAAGTCAAAGTGTTGACTTCAAATGTATTTGTACTATCTCTCTCTACTGAACTATTGAAGAATATAAGAAGAATTGATCAAGGGTTTCCCCACATTGGGGTTTGTCCCTAGCTGGCGCCACATCTTGTGTCCTCTTATCTTGGCAAGTTAAAGTGTTGACTTCAAATGTATTTCTACTATCTCTCTCTGCTGAATTATTGAAGAATATAAGAAGAATTGATCAAGGGTTTCCCAACATTGGGGTTTGTCCCTCGCTGGCGCCACATCTTGTGTCCTCTTACCTTGGCTTGTTTTATGATGTTTATGATGTTCTATTTGCACTTTACTATCATGCTGATGTGATTGCTAATCTAAATATTGTCATTGGGCTAAAATGAAAAGTTGAAGTAAATTGCTCTAAGTATAGAACATACCTAAAATTAACATGGTATTAGAGGTAAGGTGAAGACAAAGCCCAAGAAAGAGTGAAAGAGCAATCACCAAAGATAGTTGGAAATGACAAAAAGGCTCAATGGGTTCCTCATCCCACATCCCGAGAGCAAGAAGCGCTGGATTACGTGAAGGGTAAAATCCCTGAGCCTCCTTCAAATGCACCGCTTCTCTGAAGATGAAGTCGAAGCGAAGAAGATTATCAGAGATTCCTCTGACAAGCGTTTGGTGGCATATCTAAAGGTCACTTCAATGGAAACTCTGGATCCAAGGATGGAAGGAAAGGCATGTGGCTTGCTTGTAATAAGTTTGGCCATTATGCGAGGGAGTGTCCAAAGAGAAGGGGCACATCACATGATGATGATCATTCTTGGGGCATCTTCGATGATTGAAGGAATGACAGGTTCAATGGAAAAGGAAAAAGGAATTCAGGACTTCAAGGAAATGGTCGACCCTCCAAGGAAGCAAGAATCTCTAGGTCGGCCCTCTTCACTACTCCTTCGGACTCTTTGGGAGGCTTATTGATAGTGGTGCCTCAAGGCACTTCACTAGATACAAGGAAGCGCTCTCTAATATGATAAAGAAGGAGACAAACTTGGAGATTGTCCTTGGAGATGGATGCCACCTATCTTGTAAAGGGTGTAGGGAATGTTACTCTTCAATTGGATGAGGGTAACTCGATTCACTTACAAAAAGTTCTTTATGTTCCTGATCTCAAAAGGAATCTGGTGTTCATTTTGGCAATAGAAGTCAAAGGTTTCAAGGTGACATTCATCGATTGAAAGGTACGCGTTTGAAAAAGGAATTTTAAAGACGCTTTTACTCTTGAGTTCAGGGTTGACAATTTGTATCTAGTGGTAGGAGGTCCATTGGGGACCATGTCTGATCTATGGCATCAAAGGTTTGCCCATCTTCATAGTAAATCCCTACTTCATATGAGTTGGATGGTGACATGGATGCATGAATTCAAGGAAGAGCATGAAGGTACATTTCCGAGATGTACCGAAGGAAATATTATAAGGGGACCATTTCCCTCGTGTAATAGCAAGACCACAGATTAGGAAGAACCTGAGGGGTTTTGAGATTCATGATCAGGAATCTCATGTATGCAGGTTGAAGAAAAACTCTCTATGATTTAGAGAAAACACCCTGGGCTTGGTATGTGAGGATCTATAGCTAGTTGATGAAGCCAAGATTCACTAGGAGTGAAGTCGATCCAAACCACTGCTTTAAGGTTGTGGATGATAGACCTCTCACACTGGGACCTTATGAGGACGACCTCCTTTTGACAGGTACATACCCTCTCATTTGCAAAAGTAAGAGGGAGTTGGATTCCAAATTTGAAATGATGCACTGCAAGCTCGTGACTACCCCAATGAAGCTTAACTTTAAGAAGTTATGTGGTAGTGCTGCCAGACCTGATTTGGGAAGTGCCTTTGAGTTTCGTCAACTCATAATAGCATTGATGTTCTTGGTGAACTCTCGTCCGGATATATGTTTTGCAATTATCATGTTGAGCTCATATATAGTTGAGCTTCATTAGATTGGTGCCAATAATCTTTTGAGATATCTTCAAGGCACAATCTCTCATGGATTGAGATACATTGCTGGAAATGTGACGCTGCATGATTATTATGATGATGATTGGGCAGGTAGTGTGGAGAATCACAAGAGAACTTCTGGGTGCTGGTTCTCTTTGGGTTCTGCTTTGATAACCTGGATGAGTAGGAAGCAGAAGTCAATTGTTGCAAGTACCGCTGAGGCTGTATACATAGCTTCGAGTATGACCTTGTGTGAAGCTGTCTGGTTGAGAAGCTCTTTAGTGAGATGTTTGGACATGTGTTGGATACCACTATGATACTCTGTGACAACTAGAGTGGGATCCGATTATTAGAGAATCTCGTATTTCATGATCGCTCCAAGCACATCGATATCAGGTACCACTTTATCGGAGATATGGTACAATGAGGAGAAATAAGCCTCCATCACATTGGGATTGATATGTAGGTCGCCAATATTCTAACGAAGCCCCTGGGAAAGGTCAAATTCTTGACTTTCCGAGATCGACAAGGAGTCATGTAGAGACCCTCTTGTGAGGGTCTTGTATGATATGGATATTTAGCTCTGGGAGCTCCGGGAGGCTTGGGGTACTTCTTGGAGCAATGAGCAGCCATAGGGTGAGTGGTTCAACCTTCCCCTAGTGGTTTGCTATGTAGATAAGATGAGTGCTTCATCCTTCTCCTGCCGAGACACAATCATAGGGTTAGTGGTTCAACCTTCCCCTAGTGATTTGTTGTGTACAGGGTGAGTGGTTTAGCCTTCCCCAGGGATACCCTGTGGCGACATGTAGGCATAATGAGTGGTTCATCCTTCTCCTGCTGAGACATCCTACCCATGCAGTCTGAGACTCATGGGAAGTACCTCTCATCTGGCCAATGATCAAGGAAACGAGGATAGGGACCATAGTAGTACCGATGGATGCATCGTGTAACTATCATACTCCCTATGCTAGGATGATATTGATCTGGGATCAATTGGAACTGATTTTGGGTCAGTAAGAGTGATATGAGACACTCTCTTTATTTGGAACTAATTTTGGACCAGTAAGAGTAGTATGAAACACTCTCTTTATCTGGAATTGATTTCAGATCAGTAAGAGTGGTATGAGACACTCTCTTTGATTTCGAATCAGTAAGAGTAGTATGAGACACTCTCTTTATTTGGAACTGATTTCGGATCAGTAAGAGTGGTATGAGACACTCTCTTTATTTGGTACTGATTACGGATTAGTAAGAGTGGTATGGGATACTTTCTAATTCGGATTGACTTCGGGTTAGTAGAGAATGGTATGATACATTCTCGATCACTTCTTCTTCATAGTTCAACATCGCAAAGTAGTGCACAACACTGATGGAAGAGATAGTACAGTCTGGCAGATGGATTAGGAGGTGGAGTTCTCCCTAGTTGAGAGGGAGTGTTAAAATTGGAAACTAGGGCCAAACTCCATGTAGGTCTACTTAATTATGGAAATTGCTATTTTTCTTGGATTCCTCTCATCGAGAGGTGTAGGATTGGTCTAAAGATCATTCGATTCCGACATGTATTCATGGAGATATGAATTTATTTGTGTTATGTGACAATTCGTCTAGGTTGGCCAAAAACCAAATTACCCCCACTTGTCCTCCACATTTTATTATAAATAGAAGAGGTCTTCAAGTCATTTGGACACATTCACACTCTTGTGATCTCTCTCTCTATTCTATTTTGGGTTTTGATGAAAGAGAGATCTAGAGGGAGTGCCCCAGTCTAATACGCTGCCCTAATGAAGATCAAATCACATCCATGGAAGTAAAGGATATACACTGCCTTAAAGGAGATGCCCTAGCCCTTAACGCAATCATGGAAGAAGACCCTAATGTTGTCATGAAGGAGAGGCTTTAATACAGTGAAGGAGGCTTCCGTATCGTAGCAAGGAAAGGCCTAAACACTGGTCTAATAGTGAAGCCCTATACACTGTTCTAAATTAGACTCCTAACCAGAGGGGAAGAAGATACCTAGCCGCTGTAAAAGGGAGCTTTTATATGTAGCAAGAGGAGACCTGTCTATGCAACAAGGAGATGAATTAATCCACAGTCTATGTGATCTTCCATTCGTTTTCAAGGGAAGCTCTAAAAGAGCCCTTGTTGCAGGTCTGAAAGTCACCTAAAATATATGCTGTTTGAGGACATTTCGCTGCAGTCAAAGAGGTTTTATATGCAACAAGAAAAGGCACTCACATGCAACAAAGGGGAGGCTTCTATACATAGCATTTGAGGGTGCCCTAAGCCGCAGTAAGGAGGCCTAGAAGAGGCCCTAATCACAGACTAGAAGGTGACCTAATTCGCTGTCACAATCTGCCCTAGTCGCAGACAAACGAGAAGGCTACTATTCGCAGATAAGAAGAAGCCTTATCAATATATCAAGGCCTGAAAGGACAATGCGGAATTTGTGGCAGCGTGGTGAAAGAAGTATGATGACAACACTGTGTTAGAAGGCTGTTCCTAGGACTGTTTACATGGTTGGTAAATCACAGTGCTGACAACAAAAGCCCTTGCAAATACTGCTTCATTGACAGTTTTGATTGTTGCTTAACTTGCTACTAGGCTAGGCCGTAGGCCATATCCAAGAGCTAAGGCTGTTGTATCAGTATTGACAACATGGCAGAGGTGGTGTCTCGCCTTGATACATTGTAGTATTAGAAGGCCTACATTGTTGTCTTAGTAAAATATGAGTTGGTGAAATAGTGATTGCTAGTACTGCAGGAGGAGGACAACATTATGGAAGATGTAGCATGGTTGGATGCAACATGATGATGGACACAACATGGTGTTGGATGCAACATGGTGATGGAATCACCTTGGAGAATCAGTTGAAGAAGTATGTCTTCACCTGAGTTCAGATCTACAGTCCTTGTCATCAGATCTACACCCTCATGTGTCATCTTCATCGAGAAGATCTCTGATGTCTGATCTCTTATCTTGGCAAGTCAAAGTGCTCACTTCAAATGTATTTGTACTATCTCTCTTCGCTGAAGTATTGAAGAATATAAGAAAAATTGATCAAGTGTTTCCCCACATTGGGGTTTGTCCCTCGCTGGCACCACATCTTGTGTCTTCTTGTCTTGGCTTGTTTTATGATGTTTATGTTTATGTTCTATCTGCACTTTACTATCATGCTGATGTGATTGCTAACTTAAATATTATCATTGAGCTAAAATGAAAAATTGAAGTAAATTTCTCTAAGCATAGAACATACCTAAAATTAACACTATTAGAGTTAGGCCGACATGGGAAGTCGACTTATGATTTTTGAATTTTGTTGAAATTTGGGTACCAGAGGACAATTGGTTTCCTAAGGCTTTGATCTTTGGCCTAGGGAAAAGTGTCTAAATTTATTTTTACTTTTCTCCTAAAGTGACTTTATAAGTGGTAAAGTCAATTTAATTTAAAAGTGACTTTATAAGTGGTAAAGTTACATTCTAATTTAAAAGTGACTTTATAAGTGGTAAAGTTACATTCTAATCTAAAGGTGATTTTATTAAAGTCAATGAAGAATTAGAAAGTAAAAAAGTGACTATGAAAATAAAAAGCTAAGTGGGTCTTTATTTAAGTGGGTGAGTTAAAAAATAAAAAGTGAGAATTAAATGCACATTTATTCTCATCTCTAGATCTAAATGAATCTCAACCATTAGATTTTAGGGTAACCCAAAAGGTCATTTAGAGAGTAAAAGGAGAAGACGAGAAAAATATCAATTCATTCTTTCATGAACATTTGAGAGAAAGAGAAGAGAGAGCAAGGATAAAATTTCTGAGTAGTGAAGAAGTAAAGGATAACAGCAAGAAGACATTTCAACAAATATGGGCAGTGGCATTTATTGGCATGCATCCCAAGGCAAAATCGTACAACATGAGAAAGACACAAAAATAGAGGAAGAGGGACAACAACAAGGGCATGAATTTTGAGGCAGATTTGGGCATGATTTTCGAGGCAATCGTATCGCTGAAATCCATACGGTCCATACAATTTGTACAAGTTTTGGGCACAGTTTTTGAGGCAATTCGTACAACATTTAGTGCTTTTTTATTGCTGGAAAATTTCTTTTTTGGCTATTTTCGGATTGGCATGATTTTTGAGGTGGAGTTCAAGCACGAAAATCGAGATAAGTTGTAATTTGTGGTTATTGGAATTTTTTACTGTATATTTTAGTTTCTCTGTAAAAGCATTTTCAGAAATAATGAAGAGCTCTCAAAGTGGTTTTCCCCAAGAGTTGTAGGGGGTTTTTCCAGGGTCACATTGACCAAAAATAACTGTGTTATTTTTTGTGTGGCTGTCATAATTGTGTTGAGTTTTATTTTTGCAATTTTAGCAGTTGTGAAATCTCTAAATTTGTGTTTTCAGAAAATATTGTCATTTCCAGATTTTAGAATTTTTATCATTCTTGGATTTAAAACTAAATGCATGGAGTGATAAGGAAAACTAATAATGGGAGTGGGTTGAAATTTCTTCATGGTATCAAAATTTGGTTGGTTGAAAAGTGCAGTTTGGAACAACCAAGTGAAAATTACAACAAACTGATTTTTACACAGAAAACATAAACCTTTACCACAAATTTTAAAATTTTTGTTTGGTAGGACAGTGAAACATGTCTGTGGGTTTGAGAGTGGAAGATAGGTGGGATGGGCAGAACAACTACAGTACATGGAAGGAGAGAATCCATAACATCTTCGAGGAAGCAGAAGTCTGGGGCATTATGGTAAATACTACATAGAACCCAATAGTAGTACCTGCTAACACTGTACAATTGGCAGAGTTTAACAAAAAGGATGCTAAGGCAAAAATATTGATTCTGGAAGGAATCAAAGACCATGTCATTCCTCATGTGAGATGAAAGACTTTGCACGTGAGATGTGGACAACCTTGACTAGTCTTTACCAGAGCTCAAATGAAAACAGAAAAATGTTCCTAAAGGAGAAATTAAAGGCCATTAAAATGGCTAAGACTGAGAATGCTACAACATACCTCACAAATATCACTTCAGTGAGAGATGAGTTGGCAGCCGTAGGTGAGATCATTGCACCCACTGAGTTGGCGAGGATTGCTTTGAAAGGTCTTCCCAAGACTTGGGAGAATTTTGTGGATGGCATTGTTGCACGAGAAAACCTTCTCGATTAGGAGAGGTTGTGGGATGGTTGCATTCATAATGAGATAAGAAAGAACCTTTTTGGTGCAACCAAACAGGTGGAGGAGGATGACAATGTGGCATTGTTAACAAGAGGTAAGAAGGGCAGAGCAAAGAAACAAGCTTCCAACAATGGAGGCAAATGAAAAGGTAAAGGCAATCAACATAACAAGGAGAAGGACTATTCCAAAGTCAAATTTTGGAATTGTCAAAAGTTGGGACACTATTTTGTTGTGTGTCCAGAGAAGAAGAATATGTAAGGGAAAGACAAACCCATGGTAGCTTCTGCAGAGATAGAGAGCTTCTTAGAGAGTTTTGATCGGGAGTTTGGGTTCATAGCTTGTGAGGCCACTAGTACAGGATCACCTGCGATACAGGTTCAAAGGGAGTGTGCACTCCCCACTACTAGCAGATAATCTTCTAGCATTTGGTATGTTGACAATGGCGCCTCCTGACACATGACGGGAGTCAGAGAGTACTTCTCATAGCTTTCAAAGGATGATACTGAAATGGAGGTAGTACTTGATGATGACAACATTGTTAGAGTAGTCGGTGTGGGGACATTGAAGTCAGTGTGGGGACATTGAAATTTTATAGTGGACCCAAACCTCCCTTGAAAGTGTCTGATGTTCTATATGTGCCTGGAGTGAAGAAGAACCTGATATCCGTCTCAACACTTGAGGACAAAGATTATGATGTGTTGTTCAGGAGAGGGCAACGACTTATATATCCTAGGGGAACTCTAGCTTCTTCAGCTGGAGTGATTGGTGTGCGCCATGCCAAGGTGTACAAGTTCTCATTCGAGCCCCTGATGGGTTTGAGTAGCAACATCCGAGACATGATTGAAAACAAATCTAGTAGTTCAGAGTTGTGTGATATTTGGCACTGTAGGATGGGGAACATGTATCGTGGGGCCTTGAGTACATTGCGGGAGATCACCACTGGTGTGCCAGATTTTAGTTCTAATCAGCTTGATGTATGCAGAGGATGTGCTATGGGGAAGTTTGCCAGATCCCCTTTTCCCAGCAATGACAATAGAGCGACAAGGATCCTTGACTTGATTCATATTGATGTCAGTGGTCGGGTGTCTCATGTATCCTTGAGTGGCTATAAGTACTATGTTTTATTCATTGATGACCACTCCAGGAAGAATTGGATTTATTTCTTGAAGACCAAGAGTGAGGTCTTCAAGCGGTTTCAAGAGTTCAAAGCTCTTTTGGAGACCCAGATAGGTAGGAAGATCAAGGTCCTTAGGTTGGACAATGGAGGGGAGTATACCCTTGGTGAGTTTGTTGATTTTTGTGCTGAGACAAGCATTTTGGAAGGAGTTCATAGTTCCTTACAACCCCCAGCTGAATGGGGTTGCAGAGAGGAAGAATAGATCCATTGTAGGGGTTGCCAAGTCCATGCTTCATGATCAGGGGTTACCTTTATTTTTGTGGGCAGAGGCCTACAACACTGCTGTGTACTTGCATAACAGGAGTCCACATCGTGCCTTGGGGAATGTGACTCTAGAGGAGGCTTTTTTTTGGGAAGAAGCCTGATGTTGGGCACTTTCGTATCTTTGTGTGCCTTGCATATTCATATGTCCCCAAGGAGAACAAGACCAAGCTAGAGCCCACTGTAGACAAGGGCATCTTTGTGGGTTATAGCGAGACCTCGAAAGGTTATCAGATTTATATTCCTGCGCAAAGGAAAGTGGTTTTCAGGCGGGATGTGAAGTTCGAGGAGGAGAGAGATTTTAGGAGGTCATGGGAGTTAGAGTATCCAGAGTCACCAGACCCTTAGGAGCAACTGAGTCAGTCACAAGGATCTAGTGGTCAGGGATTAGGAGGTACATCGATTACAGTGTCAGGTCCATCAGTGAGCAGTGGCTCTTAGAGTCAGGGGGTCCGCAGAGAAGTTCACAGGGTAGTCCACTAATGGACAATTCACACGATACTTCAGCATCTACAGGCACAATTTCAGGCATGAGGTCAGTTGACAGGCCTTCAAGAGTTCAGGCTTCAGATGATGATGATGATTCTTTCACTTTGGTGGGAGAAGTAGGCTTAGGGAAGAGGAAGCCCAAGTGGCTTCAAGATACCTTGCGCGAGGCCACATTAGTTGCTGGGTCAAAGAGACAGGTTAGAGAGAGTAAACCACCTGAGCAGTTCTGTAGTTAGATGGCATTGGTAACAAGCATTGTTGACTCCGAGCCTTCTAGTTATGAGGAGGCAGCTAGCCAGCGGGTCTGGAGAGAGGGCATGATGGAGGAGTATTATTATATTATGAAAAACGATGTTTGGGGGGTAGTACCGAGGCTTGAAGGTAAATCAATTGTTACTTCTAGATGGCTCTACAAGATAAAGCATGCTGCAGATGGCAGCATCGAGAAGTTCAATGCTCGATTTGTGGTGAGAGGGTTCTCATAGGTAGAAGGAGTTGACTATGAGGAGGTCTTCACTCCTGTAGCTCGGTATACATCCATTCGTTCCATTATATCGATTGCAGTAGAGATGGTTTGGAAGATCTACCAGATGGATGTGAATACCGCATTTCTCAATGGATTCATTCATGAGGAGGTTTATATTGAGAAGCTACAGGGATTTGAGGTGCATGGGAAGGAGTCCCATGTATGTAGATTGAAAAAGACACTCTATGGCCTGAAGCAAGCCCCTAGAGCTTGGTACTTGAAGATTGATACATACTTGCAACAGTTGGGTTTGACAAAGAGTGAGGCTGATCCAAACCTATAGTTCATTGTGGTGGTGAAGAGCCTCTCATTCTAGTGTTTTATGTTGATGTCTTAATCATCACTGGTGCAGAGAGACTCATTGAGGGCTGAAGAGAGATCTTGCTTCAGAGTTTGAGATGAAGGATATCGGCTTGATGCATTATTTTCTAGGATTGGAGGTGTGGCAGGAGGAGGGACATTTCTTCCTGGGACAAGGAAAGTACATTGTGGATATTCTTAGCAGATTTCACATGAAGGACTGCAAACCCATGTCTACACCTATGATCACTAATTGGAAGAAGCTTCACGGTTCTGATTCCGAGTTGGTGTATCCTACCCTATACAGACAACTGATTGGTAAATTAATGTATTTGGTCAACACTTGACTAGATATATGTTTTGTAGTTAACACTATGAGTTAGTTCATGTGTGAGCCCATGAGAGTGCACTAGGTGGCTGCAAAACACATTCTTCGTTACTTGCAGGGGATTGTGGATTTTGGTCTGGATTATAGACAGGGTGATGGAGTGAGACTGGCAGGGTACACAGATTCAGATTGGGAAGGTTGTGATTTAGATAGGAAGAGTACTTCTGGGTGCTATTTTGGGTTGGGTTTGGCAGTTGTGTCATGGATCAACCGGAA
Organism: Pinus taeda; assembly: GCA_000404065.3. NCBI lineage: Eukaryota > Viridiplantae > Streptophyta > Pinopsida > Pinales > Pinaceae > Pinus > Pinus taeda. The sequence goes on from APFE030528071.1 coordinate 119,332, forward strand.
ACAATAGTCAGTTGCATTGAGGTCAATTGAGGCAGAGTATATGGTTGCTAGTTTGGCTAGTTGTGAGGCCATATGGCTTCGCAATATGTTGTTTCGTCTATTTGGTTAGGCATTAAGACCTTCAGTAATTTACTGTAATAATCAAAGTTGCATAAAACTCACGAAGAATCCAGTTTTTCATGACAGTTCAAAGCATATTGAGATCAAGTATCACTTCATTAGAGACTATGTCCAAAACTGAGCTGTCAAGCTTGAGTACATTTCCACAAATAAGTAGGTAGTGAACATTTTCACCAAAGCGTTACCACGGAGCAAACATGTCTACTTTAGAGACAAGACAGGGGTGGTGGGGAACACTTTCCTCGGTAAGAGGGAGTGTTAAAATTTGGGTACCAGAGGACAATTGGTTCCCTAAAGCTTTGTTCTTTGGTCTAGGGAAAAGTGTCCAAATTTATTTGTACTTTTCTTCTAAAGTGACTTTATAAGTGGTAAAGTCAATTTAATTTAAAAGTGACTTTAAAAGTGGTAAAGTTACATTCTAATTTAAAGGTGATTTTATTAAAGTCAATGAAGAATTAAAAAGTGAAAAAGTGAAAAAGTGAGAATAAAATGCACATTTATTCTCATCTCTAGATCTAAATGAATCTCAACCATTAGATCTTAGGGTAACCCAAAAGGTCATTTTGAGAGTAAAAGAAGAAGAAAAGAGAGAAATATCAATTCATTCTTTCATGAGCATTTGAGAGAGAGAAAAGAGAGAAATGACAAAATTTCTGAGTGGTGAGGAAGTGAAGGAGAGCATCAAGAAGACATTTCAGCAAATCTACGCAGCAACATTTATTGACACACACCCCAAGGCAAAATCATACAGTAGGAGAAAAGCACAGAAATCGAGGAAGAGTGACAACAACAAGGGGATGAATTTCGAGGCAGATTTGGGCATGATTTTCGAGGCAACGATATTGCTGAAATTCGTACGGTCAGTACAAGAAGTTCTGGGCACAATTTTTTTTCTTCGAGGCAAGCCATACAACATTAAATGCTATTTTATTGTTGGAATTTTTTTGTTTTGGTTGTTTGCTGATGGACATGATTTTTGAGGTGGAGTTCAAGCACAAAAATCAAGATAAGTTGTAATTTGTGGTTGCTGGAATTTTTTACTGTGTATTTTAGTTTCTCTGTAAAAGCATTTTCAGAAATAAAGAAGAGCTCTCAAATTGGTTTTCCCCAAGAGTTGTAGGAGGTTTTTCTAGGGTCACATTGACAAAAAATCACTGTTATTTTCTATGTGTGGTTGTCATAATTTTGCTGTGTTTTATTTCTGTAATTTCAACAATTGTGAAATCTCTAAATTTGTGTTTTCAGAAAATATTGTCATTTCTAGATTTTAAAATTTTTATCATGCTTAAATTTAAAACTAAATGCATGGAGTAATAAGGAAAATTGATAACGGAGTGGGGGTTGAAATTTCTTCAAATTTCATATTTAAATAATTCCCTCCAATATAAGCTAACTTAATGAAAAATTAAATTCTATTTATTGTATATGACTTCTTCCAATAACATTTCTTTTGCTTAATCAAATGGGTGTATGAGGGCTAGGGAATTTCCCCTTAGCTACTAGATTTAACATTTCGTTCCCAAAAATGTTTATTGAATGAAGTGAGGAGATTTTTCTTTTGTGTTCTCCTTGGGATACCATTTAGTCTTACGTTGAAGTTTCCATTTCAACCAAACATATCAAAGTTCATGCCACTTCCATTTGGTAGTTGTTGAGTTCTTATGCAAGATTGTCTTTTATCAACTCTGCTTGAGCTTCTGGTGATATGTTGAAACCATGGTCTCAACAATCAATCCTATTTTGAAATCATGGATTTGAGAATTGGTATTGTTGTAAATTGAGCGCACAAAATCAATCTCTAAATCGAGACGCAGTTCCATAAATAGTGTTGGTTAAGGTTTTCATTCATGTCAATATGAAATGATAAGAACCCTTGTTCTAGCCCTGTACCCTAGCTGTTGTTGATACAAGCCTAGGAACCCTCTCCCTAGTACATATAGATTAATCCCTCCCTTATAAATTAATTCCTATACCCTATTTCCCTATGATGAGGAAACCCTAACGTTAATACCATATGTCCATAATGATGATACCCTAGCTTTGTTCCTAATAAACTCATCCTAAAGCCTTATCCACATCATAAAGTTCCATTCTATGTTAGAAAATTAGAAAGGCATAATTTTTTTATTATACTTGATATTACTTCTGATGTTTTGGATTTGTTATTACATTTCTTTATATCTTCTTTCTTTTAGTTCATCAAGCAATTACCAAAGCAATAGCGCATAAAACAATTGACACTAGATGTAAGTTCACAGCTAGGGAAAAACTCCTCTCTAGGGGAAAGCCTAGTCAGTTATTCTTCCTTCAATAGTTTTGCAGAGATATTCCAAGACTCTTGACTGTGACACAAAATTTCCTCCACACCAGTCAACCTTCTTCCTTACTTGTAGATGATCCTTCTTGACCTAGCAACAACAACAACACTTTCTTTGACCCAACAACTTTGACCTTGCCTTAGAGACTTCGATCTTCACTGAAAGTCTTTGATCTTCTCTCAGAACCTTCGATCTTGGCTCAATACAACTTCTTGAGGTGACAACATCACATGACAACTGGATACAACATCATAATGACAACTGGTTACGACATCATACGACAACTGGATATGGCATCAATAAGAGAACTTCGATTTTCCAAACTAGGGCACGAGAGAGAGATAGTTGCACCAAAGGTTCGATTTTCCCTTTCTTCTTCTCCTAGACCAAACTCACACTTCCTTCTCCTCCTTCTATTTCGCACTTCTTCTAGCTTCAAGAGAGATCGAACTTGCTTGTGAGAGAGTGTGCTTCAAATGGAATTTGAATGGCTTCATTTATAGCCCTTTTGTGTGGTCAAATAGCCTTCGTTGAGGCCAACTTGATCATATTAAGGCCGACTTGGTTTGGAGACAACATAATTAATATTTGACTCAATACTTAACCTCTTTACATGATTCAAAAGCCCAAGAAGGGTCTTTTTAAAAATACAATGACTATTGATTTAGAATAAATCCTAGAAGTCCTCAATGGGGACTTTGACCTAAAAAATGATGACCCAAGCATGAAACTCGTTCTTTAATAAGTCACAATAATAATTAAAAAATTATTTTCCTTATTCTTTTGACAAGTACATTACATAATGACTCAAATACATTAATGAAGACTGAACCTAGTTACATTTTCCAACACTCCCTCTTGACTAGGAAGGTATTCATCATATACAAGTACAAGGAAGATCTCAACTATATGAACCATGAAGAAATTTAGGCACTGCAATGCCATGGACTATATTCTTGACTAGGGAAATCTGTTCCTTGGTCTCTCAACAATTTAGGCATTGCAATGCCACAAACTAGATTTTTGACCAAGGCAATATATCCAGGTGGGACTAAGTTGGACTCAAGCTTTCAACCTCTCTACGTACCATCAATCTTACTTGCTAACCATCAACCCAAAAATCCAAGTGTGTATCCAAAAATAGAGCTCTATAATCAACACCACCTTTTCCAACTTCAGGACCTGGATGTCAACACAAAGTGCCTGCTAGATGTCCTCCCAGGAAACAATTCACTCACAAAGCCTCAACACTCCTTGATCCAACCGATCAAGGATGACCAATCTCTCCCAATCAAAATGATTGGTAGCCAACATGCTATCAAAACCTTCGAGAGATTCACCTGTATAAACACAACCCCAATTAATAATATACTTTCATATGTACATAGTCAAATACAAACCTTCAGGGTCTTCTAGACAACTTGATATTGCTTCTCAACTTTTCATAGTAGGACTATCAATTGAATCTCTGACAAAAGAGTCCTCAATCATACGCTTTCCTTTCCTACTTCTCATGCAACAACATATCCTTCGAAATTCATTCTTCAACCAAAATCAAGCTATGCCCTACCTCTCAACCAGGGAGCATCTCTTTATCCAGAATCCCTCGTAACTTAGGGAGATCAAGTTCTTATTTTCGTCATCAGATAATATTTCGTGGCTTCCAACCATTTTATTAGAGTTATCATCATTCCCATCATGCTTATCACATCAACGCACATCTTCACCATATTGAAGAATGTATACTTGCACAACTTTGATAGAAAGTACAACCAAATCTATAAAATCATGAAGTTAGCCATATCAGAATTACAGAATAATTCCAACCTTACGTATATCAGATACCAAACTTAATTATAAACAAGAGACACATACTCTTCAAGATCTTGCTAGGGACTTTTTCATAAACCCTACACTACTTCATAACAACTTTCATTATATCTAGGGTTTCAATGTTTCTTCCAAAGGTATGACATACCCTACTACAACTGTTATGCTTTTAACTTGCAAAAGATACCCAAATACAGAATATGCGAAGAAAAATACCCAGAACATAGAATAGTGAGAGTCAATAGCAAATACTTTATTATTTAGAAGTAATGTTCACTGGCCTCTTCGAGGGGGCCACCTCTGATAGAGCAGAGCTCGATTCAAAAATAAGACGCATGATGCTCCTCGCAGGGAGTCTCTATCCTTTATATATGACTCATACATGTAATACCATGGATCAATACCATGGGTTTTATTAATACCATCTACCAATACTAGCCCCATTGCAACTAACTGTGGTCCGTAATAATAGCGGGTTAACCACTTACAATTATTAATAGGGCTTTATTGACTCTATTATGACGTGATCCCACTACATAAATAAGGGGGTTAGGGTGGGACCCTAACATGCCCTCCCCCTTAAGAATAGCCTTGTCCTCAAGGCTGAAGCTGCGGAAAGTGCTGAAGAATAGTGGCTGGTTCCCAAGTTGCATCTTTCAGAGAGCTGTCTTTCCACTTGATGAGGACTTCCTTAATCACTCGGCCACGCAGGGGTCGTTCTCGTGTGTCCATGACCTGTTCAAGTTGGAGCCAGATCGACCCTTCCTCATCCAATTCAGGTAGACTGGTTTGAATTCTGCAATTTTTCCCAATCACTTTCTTGAGGCATGAGACATGGAAAACTGGATGGATTTTTGCCGTAGGCAGCAAAGCCAACTTGTATGCTACTTCTCCAATGCGCTGAA
>APFE030528072.1:0-11839 GCA_000404065.3 Pinus taeda
CACTTAAGATGATTAAGCAATCTTTTCCCTTCAATGAACTTCTAGCTAGGAAAGAGTTTGAGAATGCAAATGCTTGTCAACACAAATCTTTCTTAACAAACAAATTAAAAGAAGAGTTTTTGTCTTTTCCAATGCACTCCAAATGAGACAACTAGCTATATTCACAAGAATTTCCCTTTTCTTTCAAACGTTCAAATACTACAAAAACAAACTTTTTCAAAAGAGATTTTTTTATTTTTATAACACACTCAAAACTATGGATAAAGCAAATCTTTAGATCTATAAACTATAAAGAACTATTTGAAGTAAAAGCCTACAAGATGTCTTTTTCAAGGATGTTTTACTTGGCTATAAGCAAAACAAGGACTAACTTGTCCAGAATCACAAATCAGTCAAAAAACAAGCAATTTTTGTTTTCTTTTGTAAAAATTAAATCCAAACTTTTAACACAATCTTTTTCAAAATTTCGCAAAGAGAAAACACAAGATGGATTCCTCAACAAAGGTAGATTTTGCAAATGGTTAGACTCATAAGAAGGCCAGTAAAAACCAAGGTGATCTAAGGCTTCTACAGCTTCTAAGCTCTGAGCTACTACACGACCAAAATGAAAATCAAGACCAGCGACCAAAACTTCTAGGAATTTCACCTAAAACCCTAACACCAATGGAATTAACCCAAGGAAAGTTCTTAACAAGTCACATGCAGGTTTGGGTAGGGGATAACAACATTTCAGCAAAAACTAAACTGACTGAAAGAGCAAATCTTAAGTTTTTCAAAATTTTAGCAGGGTCCGTAGGCCCACAGCTCACACAGGTGCGTGCACGCTCTGTGTGCAAAGCAAACATGCGTATAAGTACGCACTGTGTTATAGGCATAGGGTGCGGGCTTCTCATAAAGTTATGAAAACCAAAAATAATCCTAGATCTACTAAATCCACCCAATTCCACACACAACAAGCCAAAAACAGAAACAAAAACACAGTTTCTCAGGTCAAAGTCAAAACAAGGAAAACAATCAAGTCCCTAGTATGGTCGCCATTTTGTCACACGGAATGAGTTGAGGTTGCAGAAAAGATCGACCTCCCTAGTATCTAAAGATATATAGTGACAAGAAAGCCAATCAAAAACTATCTTTCTCTAAATATGCAATTAAAAACAAAGGCAACGAAGTGTTTTAGGCCTACCTTGGATCCAATGCAAGTTTGTGGAAGCCTCGCTCCTTTGATCCAAATGAATCTGATTGTATTAATTCAAATCAAAGAAGAACATTACAACCTGTGCCTTGATGTTGTCCAAGCTCCTCCCAGGGTCCAACAAGAAGTCTCCTCTACTTTGACAAGTTTCACTCACTTCCCAATGAAGCCAAAAAGGTATGTGATCTCTCCTCTCAAGCTTAACTAGGAAGTCTCAATTCCATCAGCATTTACCCTTAAAAATGTTCAGCTTCTAAGCTCTCCAGCAACCAGCCCAATGCCTTAATTTATAGTGCAATGGAGGGAAGTTACTAGGTCCTCCTTCAAAGGGATAAAGCCCTCCTTCAAAGGGATAGCTCCTCTTATCAAGGGATTAGTTCCTTCTCTTTTGGGATGCATGAACCATATTGGAGCGAACAACCACGTCAAATTTCCTTCTAGAATCATCTAGAATTAACCCAAAGTGAGTTTTTTAGAATAAACTTGCACATTTTTTACTTTCACAAGGGTACGCACCCACCCCTTTACAGAGAGAGCGTGCAGATACGCAAGTAACATGAACAAAGAGTGCGGGCCCACATGTAAAAGTGAGAGAAAGTGCAGAACCAGAGCTTTATTGATTTTAATGTCTTTCTCTCTTTTTCAAAGCTTGACATGAAGAGCTGAGGTTTGAGACTTGCTTAGGAGGACAGTGTAAGTGATGATAGACCCATACTAACTTAAAATAGTCATGGTGACAATATTTCTGTGTAACAGTTATATTCCCTTGCAAGCTGTGTAAGGGTGACCATCTCCATTGAGACTACCCTAGTATTCCCAGAATCTTAGAGGTATGGTATCAAGACCTAAATTGACCATCCCCATCGACCTCTAGAGGTCATGTTAATGCTACAGCTGCAGCTAATGATGGTAAGAAGAAGGCAAAGATTAGATTCCCTTGTAGGTTATGTGAAGGGAAGCATCTTATTCACCTTTGTCATCTTATGGATAAAGCTTCTGAAATTTTGGAAAATCTTATAGCTCCTCAACCCCAACTTCCTGTTAGTTATTAGAGCCTTTCTTCTAACCCTCTCCTAGTTGGTAAAGAGATTAACTTGGATTCATCTCTTGCCCATCCTGCTCTTCCTGAGCATGAATCTCTTGTGTCTATTCCCGACCAACCATTGGCTGAAAAGAGTGTCGACTTGTCTCTGCCTTCAGTTGTTCAATCTATTCCTGAAGAGAGTAGTGATCATACTACACATGTTCTTCTCACCTCCTCAGATTCTCATGAATCGAAGAGTGACCCTCCCATCCCGGTTGTTCAGGAGAGTCCTTCTCCTATCTCTGCAAACCATGGGGGAAATCATATAATACCCCCACCAAGTAGTTATGTCGTTTCTTTTGATTGGAGTAAATTGACCACTTTTCGCCTTCCATCTTATGTGCCTTTCCATATCACAGTACAAGCCTATAATATGGTAGTACATGGAACTATATTAGATGAAGGCGCATCCATTAGCATCATGTCTTCTAATACTTGGAAAGCTTTGGGTTCCCGACAACTTGTGCCCGTCACCCATAATTTGTTGGCTTTCAATGGAGGAACCAATCAACCCTTTGGGATCCTTTTGAATTTCCCTATTACTTTGGGAGGAAAGACTATTTATATAGACATGATGGTAATCCAAGGTCCCTTAGATCTCAATCTTCTCCTTGGAAGTGACTATGTTTATGTCATGGGAGCTCTTGTTTCTTCACTTTTCTGTATGGTTTGTTTTCTGCACAAAGGGAGAATTGCGAATCTTAATCAATTGTCGTTCATTGGTCACCAGGCACCTTCTTTGCAACCATCGTCCCCTATTAGCTCTTATTTGCAAGCAATACCTTCCTCGCCACAGGTTAATTATGTGGCTACCTATGTCGTCTCCGCATCTGCTGATGATGATCACACAGATGGTATTGTACATTATGTACTGGGGATTGGAACCCAATCTGTCTTTGGTACCAAATGACATGTATTCCTCCCAAAGCGTGATTCTTCCGTCCAGTGAAGACCTCTTGGGAGCCATGTTCTATTATGAGTCATGAACATACGTCGTGAGGATAGTTCTTGGTCTTGTGTCAAACTCGTAAAAAAATGAAACAAGGAGTCACAAGGATGGTTCCTTGTCTTGTGACAACCTCGTTAAAAAATGAATCAAGGAGTGTGAACATAGTTCCTTGCCTTGTGTCAAGCTCGTTAAAAAATGAAACAAGGGTCTCAAGGATAGTTCTTTTACTGTGTCAACCTCATTAAAAAATGAAGCACCTCCCTTTTCCAAATTGAGTCTTTGATTAAGATCTCGTAAAATCCCAGTCGAGTCTTTCCTAGATCTCGAAAGTGAACCTTCATTCCATTCACCTAGTTGAATGAAATGAAGCTTGGGGGGCATGTACCTTGAATTGAGTCATTATGCTGGGGGCATGCAAATTTATCTCAAGCATAGTTTTTCGTTTCAAGCTTGTGTAAACATGAAATTAAATCCAAGCAGAGTTCTCCATGGTTCAAGCTTGTGTAAAAATGAACCCATGCCCGATTTGCATCTCGTGATTTCTGTTTTAATCAGCTGATTTTTGCTAGATGAGTCTTGATTGTTTTATTCCATCCACCATCTCTTTGGCCGATCATATGCTTTCACTTGGTTGTTTTTTCCTTTCTTGAGGAACCGCAATAATGAGTGGTTTTATTAGCGAGACTCTTGATCATTACATGTTTTGAGCAGTTCCTCCATTGCCAGAACCAGTTGCTAACTAACTAAAATTATAAAAAGTGGCTCGTGGTAACTCAATGTACCACTTGGCCGCAAGACCAATTAGAGTACGCTGTAAAAGTCTTAAACGGATTGAATCATCTGAAATGGAATTAGACGTGCACCAGAGGTGATAATTCATCACATGGTTCGACGGGTCCTCTCCTGGCTTACCTTCAAACTTAGGAATATCACTAGGCAACTTATTCGGCATTGGCGGCCAAAATGGAAGATAGTTAATTGGATCGTTCGTAAGGCACGACAAATCAGGCAAGTCCAAAGTTGTGATAAATGGTAACTGACGATTAGGGTCCCTAAAACTCTGGGTCGCCAGACCAGCCCCAAGAGGAGGATATCCAGGATAACTAGGAATTGGAATTGCATTTGGGATATTATATCCTCCTGGAAAACCAGGATTAACCGGACCATGCTAGGGTTGTTGAGGTTGTTGATATGTATACCCAGGGTAAGGTTGATACTGATAGACTAGCTGCTGCGCAGCAGGACCGAATTGGTATTTTCCTTGGTACGGTTGCTGAATAAATTGAGGTTGACTAGTGACAACCGTACTTAAACCAGGTTGTCCTACAGGCATCTGAACAGAAGTGTGGACCATGGGTCCAGACTGAGGTAAAGATGTCTGAGGAGTAGATACAGGAACAATACAAACTGGAGCTGTCGATACTCCAGAAGTAGGTGGGGTAGATGAAACAGATGTTGCGGTAGTTGCAGCAGTCGTTTGAGGCAGAGTACGAGGCGTACTAGGCCCAGGCTGAGAAACTACAGAAGGTGCAGAAGTTTGAACAGTAGACTGGACAGGTTGCTGGGGTGAACCAGAAACCAGGGGTTGTCCAGTTTGAGATGACAAATGCACATTCGGTTGCAAGATCTGTTGGGATTGAGATGGATCCCACACTAAGTTCATTCCGGGGTACGGACCCATAACATGTTGAGAATATTGAAGACCATAACCGGGTTGAGGGTAGGGTTGATAATTCAACGGTACATTTCCAGATCCTTGAGCATATGATTGACCAGAAGGTGGTTGGTAACCTTGGGTTGGGCGCTGACCTTGGTGTTGATGACCTGAGGCACGTACTGATATTGGGGTTGACCTTGAGGTACATATTGATACTGGGGTTGAACTTGAGGTACATATTGAGTCTGGGGTTGACCTTGAGGTACATATTGAGTTTGGGGTTGACCTTGAGGAACGTACTGTCCCGTAGGTATGTATTGTCCTTGAGGTTGCCCCCCAGGTGCAAACTGGGTACCTTGAGGTTGCCCCCCAGGCGATACTTGAGGATTTTGAGGCTGCCCCCCAGGTGGTGACTGGCCACCTTGAGGTTGAGGATTGGGAATAGTACCTGACATCATGAGAATATCTTCTACACTCAAAAGCTTAGTACCATTATTTCCAGTTAATAACCCTTGTTCAATAGGTTGAGGAGATGCTCCTGAAAAAGTACCAGAAAGTGACTGATATCCAGCGGGAACAGAAGAACCGCTATACAAAAAGGCTTTTGGAGATTGAGAAAACATGGATGACTGTCTTGACATATTTAACGGAGGATAGTAACCTCGAGGTGTTGGGTGATAAGAAATACGAGGTGGTGAAAAACTTAGTCCTGGGTTTTCCAAAAAATTAGTCAATGAAAGGTACCAAGCACTGCTCCTAGGTGGACTGTAAAAGATTGATTCACGCTCCCTAAGTTCTATAACAGGTCAATCTTCAGGGATAGGGATTCCTTCTTCTTTTTCTGGAATAGCAAGTTCTTCAATATCTATTAGTCCAGAAGGAAGATTTTGGGTAATTATTCTTTCTACCCTAGGTGAACTAGGACCATTGGAAGCTAGAGAGGCAAACCTTGATGTTGGAGTAGCAACAATTTCAGATTCAAGTTTAGATATTTTAGGTTCTTCACCTATATCACTAGTAGATGAGAAACTACCAGTAACTTCAGAAACAGACATAAACTATGTACTATAATCTGCTACTAAAGCTTGAAAATCAGGATTTACCACCAAAGAAGACCCTCCTTCTTCAGGTGACCCAACTCTACTATCTCTAGGAGTTACCAGGGCCCGTAGCCCTTCAGGCTGGCTCGGTGAAAACTCAGGAGGTTGGCCCCGAAGTCTATGGGACTTCCTCGGTAATTCAGCCACGGTTAAAAAATTTTAACTACTTCGCATGAAAACAAAGTAAAATCTCAATGAAAACCACCTAAAGCCTCTAAAGAACCAAACAAATTGAATCACATGCCTAAAGAATCTAGGAGATCAAACCACACACAAACAATAACTTTCTGTATGGAAAACACTAGTTGGTGATGAAATCCAACGTCGCAGAATTCAATACAGAAATAGCGGTTGGAATAGTTACCGAGTAACCTGCTTAATGAATAGACTGGCACAATTTTCTCCACTAAACCGTCTCGAGTGAAGAAAACCCCCCAAAAAATCCAAGTGAGTCTAGCCAACGTCTGCTCTAGGTACAGTGGGATCTTCCCACCACCGTCACCTTAGGAAGAACCCTATAGAATATGGTCACTATGGTTACCAACGGAAAGAAATATACCTGGGGGAACAGTCTACGATCTGATACGCACACAAGGGCAGAGTAGCAAGCTCAATCCCCTTGAAGGCTTCTTGACATAATCCAAGGTTTACCAACAAGTGACCCCAGGCTCCTTGACAATGTTTAATCCGAGGTTTACCGTTTTTAATACGTGAATATTTGGCGTTGTTCCCAATGAGGAAGGATTGATTCCCACACTAGTTTGGACACAATGTCATGCTTCTCCTTTAAGAGGATCTTTCCCAGAGCATAGATGCAACAATTGGATTTCTCTCCTACCACAAGATACAACTACTTGTTTGTTTTACTATCTTGGAGGGTTAATTACTCCCTACTCCAAGACACTAGCCTAAGCTATGTTGGTGTAATAGAGCCCTAGAAATAAAAAGATTACTAGATTGATTTTACTTTAAGTGTTATTTTATTGGTTTTTCTTTAAGTCAAAAAGGTGCGGAGATGAAACTCGTGGTGTGAAGACTCGACTCGAAATCACTAAAAAATGCACTTAAGATGATTAAGCAACCTTTTCTCTTCAATGAACTTCTAGCTAGGAAAGAGTTTGAGAATGCAAATCCTTGTAAACACAAATCTTTCTTAACAAAAAAATTAAAAGAAGAGTTTTTGTCTTTTCCAATGCACTCAAAATGAGACAACTAGTTATATTCACAAGAATTTCCCTTTTCTTTCAAACGTTCAAAGACTACAAAAACAAACTTTTTCAGAAGAGATTTTATTTTTATTTTTATAACACACTCAAAACTATGGATAAAGCAAATCTTGAGATCTATAAAGTACAAAAAACTATTTGAATTAAAAGCTTACAAGATGTGTTTTTCAAGGATGTTTTACTCAGTTATAAGCAAACCAAGGACTAACTTGTCCAGAATCACAACTTAGTCAAAAAACAACCAATTTTTTTTTTCTTTTTTAAAAATGAAATCCAAACTTTTAACGCAAGATTTTTCGAAGTTTCGCAAAGAGAAAACACAATATGGATTCCTCAACAAAGGTAGATTTTGCAAATGGTCAAACTCATAAGAAGGCCAGTAAAAACCAAGGTGATCTGAGGCTTCTACAACTCCTAAGCTCTGAGCTACTACACAACCAAAATGAAAATCAAGACCAGCGACCAAAACTTCTAGGAATTTCACCTAAAACCCTAACACCAATGGAATTAACCCAAGGAAAGTTCTTAACAAGTCACATGCATGTCTTGGCAGGGGATAACAACATTTAAGCAAAAACTAAACTGACTGAAAGAGCAAATCTTAAGTTTTTCAAAATTTTAGTAGGGTCCGCAGGGCCACAGTTCACACAAGTGTGTGCACGCTCTGTGTGCAAAGCAAACATGCGTATAAGTATGCACTGTGTTATAGGCATAGGATGTGGGCTTCTCCTAAAGTTATGAAAACCAAAAATAATCCTAGATCTACTAAATCCACCCAATTCCACACACAACAAGCCAAAAACAGAAACAAAAACACAGTTTCTCAGGTCAAAATCAAAACAAGGAAAACAATCAAGTCCCCAGTATGGTCGCCATTTTGTCACATGGAATGAGTCGAGGTTGCAGAAAAGATCGACCTCCCTAGTATATAAAGATATCTAGTGACAAGCAAGCCAATCAAAAACTATCTTTCTCTAAATATGCAATTAAAAACAAAGGCAACCAAGTGTTTTATGCCTACCTTCGATCCAATGCAAGTTTGTGGAAGCCTCGCTCCTTTGATCCAAATGAGCTCCCTTGTAGCAAGTCTGAAAACACAAACAAGCAAACAAATTAAATAGCACCTGAAAAACCAATGTCATAAAGCATATCCATCATAATGATCAAGGAATTTATGAAACAAACCACATAAGACAATTTGTTGAGAAAAATGAATTTGATTGTATTAATTCAAATCAAAGAAGAACTTTACAACTTGTGCCTTGATGTTGTCCAAGCTCCTCCCAGGGTCCAACAAGAAGTCTCCTCTACTTTGACAAATTTCACTCACTTCCAAATGAAGCCAAAAAGGTATGTGATCTCTCCTCTCAAGCTTAACTAGGAAGTCTCAATTCCATCAGCATTTACCCTTAAAATTGTTCAGCTTCTAACCTCTCCAGCAACCAGCCCAATGCCTTAATTTATAGTGCAATGGAGGGAAGTTACTAGGTCCTCCTTCAAAGGGATAAAGCCCTCCTTCAAAAGGATAGCTCCTCTTATCAAGGGATTAGTTCCTTCTCTTTTGGGATGCATGAACCATCTTGGAGCGAACAACCACGTCAAATTTCCTTCTAGAATCATCTAGAATTAACCCAAAGTGAGTTTTTTAGAATAAACTTGCGCCTTTTTGACTTTCGCAGGGGTACGCACCCACCCCTTTACAGACAGAGTGTGCAGATACGCAGGTAACATGAACAAAGAGTGTGGGCCTGCAGGGAAAAGTGAGAAAGTGCAGAACCAGAGCTTTATTGATTTTAATGTCTTTCTCTCTTTTTAAAAGCTTGACATGAAGAGCTGAGGTTTGAGACTTGCTTAGGAAGACAGTATAAGTGATGATAGACCCATACTGACTGCAAATAGTCATGGTGACGATATTTTTGTGTAATAGTTATATTCCCTTGCAAGCTGTGTAAGGGTGACCATCTCCATTGAGACTGCCCTAGTATTCCCAGAATCTTAGAGGTATGGTATCAAGACCTAAATTGACCATCCTCGTCGACCTCTAGAGATCATATCAATGCTACAGCTACAGCTAATGGTGGTAAGAAGAAGGCAAAGATTAGATTCCCTTGTAGGTTATGTGAAGGGAAGCATCTTATTCACCTTTGTCATCTTATGGATAAAGCTTCTGAAATTTTGGAAAATATTATAGCTCCTCAACCCCAACTTCCTGTTAGTTATTATAGGCTTCCTTCCAACCCTCTCCTAGTTGGCAAAGAGATTAACTTGGATTCATCTCTAGCCCATCCTGCTCTTCTTGAGCATGAATCTCTTGTGTCTATTCCCGACCAACCATTGGTTGAAAAGAGTGTCGACTTGTCTCTGCCTTCAGTTGTTCAATCTATTCCTGAAGAGAGTAGTGATCATACTCATGTTCTTCTCACCTCCTCAGATTCTCATGAATCGAAGAGTGACCCTCCCATCCCGGTTGTTCAGGAGAGTCCTTCTCCTATTCCTGCAAACCATGGGGGAAATCATATGATACCCCCACCAAGTAGTTATGTTTTTTCTTTTGATTGGAGTAAATTGACCACTTTTTGCCTTCCATCTTATGTGCCTTTCCATATCACAGTACAAGCCTATAATATGGTAGTACATGGAACTATATTAGATGAAGGCGCATCCATTAGCATCATGTCTTCTAATACTTGGCGAGCTTTGGGTTCCCCACAAATTGTGCCCATCACCCATAATTTGTTGGCTTTCAATGGAGGAACCAATCAACCCTTCGGGATCCTTTCGAAGTTCCCTATTACTTTGGGAGGAAAGACTATTTATATAGACATGATGGTAATCCAAGGTCCCTTAGATTTCAATCTTCTCCTTGGAAGTGACTATGTTTATGTCATGGGAGCTCTTGTTTCTTCACTTTTCTGTATGGTTTGTTTTCTTCACAAAGGGAGAATTGTGAATCTTAATCAATTGTCATTCATTGGTCACCAGGCGCCTCCTTTGCAACCATCATCCCCTATTAGCTCTTGTTTGCAAGCAATACCTTCCTTGCCACAGGTCAATTATGTGGCTACCTATGTCGTCTCCGCATCTGCTGATGATGATCACACAGATGGTATTGAACATTATGTACTAGGGGAATTGGAACCCAATCTGTCTTCGGTACCAAATGACATGTATTCCTCCCAAAGCGTGGTTATTCCGTCCAGTGAAGACCTCTTAGGAGCCATGTTCTCTTATGAGTCATGAACATACATCGTGAGGATAGTTCCTGGTCTTGTGTCAAACTCGTAAAAAAATGAAACAAGGAGTCACGAGGATGGTTCCTTGTCTTGTGACAACCTCGTTAAAAAATGAATCAAGGAGTGTGAACATAGTTCCTTGCCTTGTGTCAAGCCCGTTAAAAAATGAAACAAGGTTCTCAAGGATAGTTCTTTTACTGTGTCAACCTCATTAAAAAATGAAGCACCTCCCTTTTCCAAATTGAGTATTTGATTAAGATCTCGTAAAATCCCAGTCGAGTCTTTCCTATATCTCGAAAGTGAACCTTCATTCCATTCACCTAGTTGAATGAAATGAAGCTTGGGGGGCATGTACCCCGAATTGAGTCATTATGCTGGGGGCATGCAAACTTATCTCAAGCATAGTTTTTCGTTTCAAGCTTGTGTAAACATGAAACTAAATCCAAGCAGAGTTCTCCATGGTTCAAGCTTGTGTAAAAATGAACCCATGCCCGATTTGCATCTTGTGATTTCCGTTTTAATCAGCTGATTTTTGCTAGATGAGCCTTGATTGTTTTATTCCATCCACCATCTCTTTGGCCGATCATATGCTTTCACTTGGTTGTTTTTTCCTTTCTTGAGGAACCTCAATAATGAGTGGTTTTATTAGCGATACTCTTGACCATTACATGTTTTGAGCAGTTCCTCCATTTCCGAAACCAGTTGCTACTGACTAAAATTATAAAAAGTGGCTCGTGGTAACTCAATGTACCACTTGGCCGCAAGACCAATTAGCGTGTGCTGGAAAAGTCTTAAACGGATTGAATCATCTGAAATGGAATTAGACACGCACCAGAGGTGATAAGTCATCACATGGTTCGACGGGTCCTCTCCTGGCATACCTTCAAACTTAGGAATATCACTAGGCAACTTATTCGGCATTGGCGGCCAAAACGGAAGATAAATGGTAACTGACGATTAGGGTCCCTAAAATTCTGGGTCGCCAGACCAGCCCCAGGAGGAGGATATCCAGGATAACTAGGAATTGGAATTGCATTTGGGATATTATATCCTCTTGGAAAACCAGGATTAACCGGACCATACTAAGGTTGTTGAGGTTGTTGATATGTATACCCAGGGTACGGTTGATACTGATAGACTGGCTGCTACACAGCAGGACCGAATTGGTACTGTCCTTGGTACGGTTGTTGAATAAATTGAGGTTGACTGGTGACAATTGTACTTAAACCAGGTTGTCCTACAGGCATCTGAACCGGAGTGTGGACCATGGGTCCAGACTGAGGTAAAGATGTCTGAGGAGTAGATACAGGAACAGTAGAAACTGGAGTTGTGGTAGATGAAACAGATGTTGCGGTAGTTGTAGCAGTCGTTTGAGGTAGAGTACAAGGCGTACTAGGC
>APFE030528077.1:0-13540 GCA_000404065.3 Pinus taeda
ATCTTGCGGAGTAGTCGACCAACACGATTAGGCACTCCTATAGTGTATTGGTGAATTTGCAGTGGAATCTAATTGACCATTTTCTCATCAATCTCATGTGTCAACCCCTCCATGTGGTGCTCTAACTCTGATAGGACCTCTGCTACATCATGATCCTGTAGCATATCCCGTCTAGCTGCAGTGACTTGCATTGGTTCTACTTCCTCCTCCTGTTATCATTCCTCTTCATGAGAGAGATATGAAGTTCCAATAGGTCAAACTAGTCCCACATCTTCATGAAACATCAATAGTTTAGTCTCAAAAACATTAATAAACACACAAAAAAAACAAAAAAAAAAACAAATTAAAAAAACTGTAAAACTTTCATAATTTAAAAGGTCAAAATTTATTTCCTGAAGCACACCAATCCTCACCCTCAGGAAGCAAAAACTCAAGGTCATCATGAAAATACATGCCTACATAAGGATAATCGTTGATGATAATAAAATTTCTACGCAAGCATCCAGAGAAATTTGGTGAGACACTGATCGCCAATGACCCTGCATGTCGAGACATATTATCTATCCACTTCCTCCTCCATTGCACCCTCAGATCGATAGGCTTGAGTGTAATCTAATGAGGCTGAAGTAATGGAACCCACTCTAGTGCAAAAGAAACTAAGATCACACCATATCCAAAGTTATTTAGTTTTCCATTTTTTGCTTTACACAATTGTTCTTTCATATTGACCAAAACTCGCTCACTCCAATTGAAGAGTGTTGGCTCCAAACACTCTGACCCACATTGCATGCATGATCTTCTTGTTACATGTAATGTTGATCTGCCTTCCAATATTGAGATAATGAATAGTATCATTCTCAAAGGTAACTAGGTCACATCTTTTATATTGAACTTTCCATCCTTTGTTGGCTGGGCTTGAGGTTTGCAATAAGTGGCAATATAATATTTCATTGTCTCCCCACCACTTCTCCCACCTACGAGAGAGATGGGGGCTCCCCTCATGGATAGACTTGTAATAAAGTATATATATTCTACCTTTATCTCAATTGTATGGTCTCCAAACCTAAACGCTTAATCTTGAACATCCCATGATCGAATAAGGTATTTCAACAATTCCATCTATTTCCTCATACCAGGAAGCCAGAAGAATTTCAGTAATCCATATTTCCGTAATGCTTGGATGGTATTAAGATAATTTGTTACATTCAAGTCATATTCCTCATGTTGTCTTTCTCTCCACACGAAAGCCATTCTATGCTGATGAACCCCTATAACATCAATAAGAGATTCATTAAGATCTTTTTCATGCAAAAAACTTGACAAATTTTGAGGAAAAATTACTGAACAAACTTTAGATTTGCACATAAGGCACCTAGAAGAGAAAACTAGAGTGTTTCACCCCTGCATTTTGTGAATGAAGACTTAGGTTCAATACACATTTTGTTCATCTGGGCTTGCATTGGTCCTAGGGAAAAGGTTTGGAACCCCAAGGCCCTAAAAAACTCACAAAGTTTGCATGAAATCATAAAATGGGACCACAGAAAGAAAGAGAAGGTTTTTAGCTCCTACTTGGAACCAATGGCACTCGAAATGATCGATTGGATTGGCCGCAATAAACTACAGGAGATTGAGGGAAAACGTACGAAGAACTATCACTATTGAAGATAATATGAAATGGTAAAGATGAATAATCATTTTTTATTATATATGGTCATATTTTTCATTATTTTATTCATATTTGATGTTTTGACCTAGTCATGATTCATTTTTACTATGAAATATGTATGTTTAATCCTTTATGTGTTGTTTTGAGCAGGTCAACATCTCTTAACAAATTTTATTATGTTGTAAACATGTTATTTTGATCGAAGAGTACATTTTTATCTCCTTTTCGGTCTCTTTAAACCTACGAAAAAGGAACCCCTTGGAGTCCTATTTTATCTCTTTCCAGACTCCCAAAACATGAAAATATTGTGGAGCACTTTACTTTTAGAAATCATAAAGTTAAATGAAAAGGCATCTACTCAGTATAAGTTTAACCCTTTTCCAGAATGAGACAGACTAACTACAAAAAATGAATACCTTAGTCGAACATGGCTAAGAGGTTCTCTTGGGTATTGTTTTCTGCCTTTTCGAACCTAAGGGACTACCTATGAAAAGGAACATCTGGAGTTTTCTTTTTCATTTCTTTTTCAAACTATATAAACATGAAAAATAAGTTGAGTTTTTCCCTCACTGGACTTGTTAAAACATCAAACAACGATGGACTCATCGATCATGATGGAACCAAACCACTTATTCTCTAGGTTCATTAAATATTCTTAGAGGGATTCATCCGAAGGATGGACTTAAAGATCAATCATATGTTATCCTCCTCAATCTTGTTAAAAAATAAAGAGGTACTGACCAGTATGGTTGGGGAAATTGGGAAAACGGGTAATCCATTTGTTAATGGCAGTAAGTCACTCTTGAACATGAAACTCTTCCACTTCATCTTTGTGGCTGCCAGGTTGGGTAATGTGCTTGTCTTTTGGTTCATCATACCTTCACAGAGTCTCCATTTCGGTTTTGAGTCAATGCTTCCAACTCCATTTATGTGTCGCTAGTGTGTTGAAGATAAGTCATTCAACTTATATTTGTTGTAATACTTAGTAAGCCTTCATTCCATGTTTTCCTTTCCTGATCTGGTTCCATATCAACATCATTATGCCTCAATCATGATACCCATTTTGTGTCATTGATGGGGGATACATCAAGGCCCTCTTGTGATGGGTTTCTTCCTGTCGACATCAACACAATATCAAGGAAGTTGACTTAGAAAGCATTTGGTACCTTGGTGCTTGAACACATCAATGGAAAGTTTCCTCGCTCTCGGCGACAGGTTTACATCATTGGCCTTCGACTAAAAGATTCTATGTGGTGTTCAACATAAACTCATTTATTCAAACTATAAGGATTGTATCTTGAGTACCTTGAGAGCCGTTAGCATCATTGGTGGTTTCTCTCACATCTGTTAATGGATTACATCATTGACAGGTAATCAAATGGTGTTTTTCATGTTCAACTTCAACTCATTGATTCACATGGTTAGACTCGTACGTTGGTTGGTCGTGTGAATGAGGTAGAAGAATCCGAATCTAGTTTTCGCCATCTTTGTTGTGATTTCAGGATTATATAAGATCACTATGCATGATGGCTATGATCATAATGATAATAATCTAGTCATGGGCCCACCATCAGTCACCAATCAACATGTCTTTTGACATTATACATGTAATTCTAGCTTATGTGTTGATTATGGGTATGCCTCCATTAATAAAAGGATTTCATGATGTAAATGTATTGTAATAGAAGATGATATCACTGGTTGTTCTTGATCCTGACTTATAAGAAGGTAAAGCACTTCAATCATCAATGATCATCTCTAACTTTTTTCTTTAGGGGGCACTCTCTTATAAGCTATTTTGTCTCATTTGACCAATCAACCTCTCAATTGGATCATTTGCATCCTATTCCACCCTTACATCACCATTGAAAAATCCCTATGCATGACTCTCTCATTCCCCATAGTTTTTTCCCTAAACTGCATCATTTGAGACAGCTTTAGGACCAACACTCCTTGGCCTCTTGTTGGATTGTGTTCACCTACAGGTTTCTCGACTGTGGCATGCATTGATCACCTATAGGTTTCTCCACCATGACATGTGTTTATCACCTATAGGTTGCTCCACTATGGCATGCATTGATCACTTGTAAGTTGATTCTAGAAATTTGGGAAAAAGAGAGAGAATCCCGAAGCCTCCATTTATAGAAAATTCCAAGATCTGTTGTAAACATTTACCTCACATAAAACTTTTGAACCATATCCTATCCTACCTTGGAGTTTCCATCCCTTATCCTTATATCTCATCCTCCCATCAAGCGTGGATCTCAATCCTAATATTGGAAAAAGGATAATAACTCCCAACTTACCTCACTCCTCTATATATTTACAACCTTCCATATATATGGGGTTGTCTCTTGGAGAGTGATTCTACCCCTATGTTGATGTTGTGAGATTTATCCTTTCATGCATTTAGGGTGATTGGAGGTACACTTTGTGACAAAGGAAGGACAAGTCAACAACTTGGAGGAGCTATTCTACAAGATCAACACCTATTTATGGTTATAACTGACTCCATTTATACCAATACAAAGAGTTATTTATTTTCCTCTATGTGATGCGTTATTTCATGTATTTCAATACCATATTGATCTATTGAATAAAGTAGATAGATGATGCTAGATATATCTCCTAATTTCTTGGCTCTTATTGTCTGATTGTGCAGATTCTAATTTTGGTCTCTGGAGATAGGATTGGAGCATTCAATCCAAATAAGGAGTGAAAAATATGATAGATTCCAAGTAGGTTTCATCCCTTCATTTACTTACTTTAAGGAAAACATTGGGTCCTTTGCCTTTTTTTGTTCTAGGTTAGTCACCAAACCTAGGGGAGAAACCTTTTTCTGCAATCGTAAATACCGCATAACACTTGAGATGCTATGTTTTGTTACAGTACTAACATTTGGATTTACACTTCTTGTGTCTTGACTTTGATCTTGAATAACTTCTTACTTTTTCTCCTCTCTCCCTGGACCGATGTTTGGCTACCATATCTTCTGGGATAGAAGTTTCAATGCTAGACTTCCTTGATAATTATTCAGATAATAGAGATCCCACAATAGAATCAAATTCTAAAGATTTGGTTAGCTCAAAATGATAGAAGTCACAAAGTGATCTGAAGACTCATGGAAGGAGCAAAACAAAGTAGTGGCTTTATCTTCTTCTTTAAATTTGACCTCAATATCAGGCAAATAGTAAATAAGTGTATTAAAGACAGTTAAGTTTTCTACCATTTTATTGTTCTCCTTCATATGAATGTTAAACAACTTCCTCTTCAAATATATTTTTTTGTTTAAATACTTGGTCATGTAAAAAGTTTACAATTTACCCCACAAACCTATTGTTGACCTGTCTTCAACAATGTTGAAGAGAACTTCATCTTCCAGGCACAACTTGATGGTACTGAGAGCTCGAGCATCCAATTCCTCCCATTCCAAATCTATGATGCCAACAAGTTTCTTTCTAATCCCATCTAATTCATTATGCAACCCTTGTTGCACCAAAAAATCTCGTATCTTCAGTTTCCACACTGCAATTTTTTTTTACTAGCGAAATTCTCGACCTCAAACTTGGCATTAGTAATTTTCGCCTTTTTCTTTCTACATGGGCTCTTTCAAATTTATTTTAACCTTTAAAAGAAAAATTTGAGTGGTTTATTTCAAGGTTCCTTCACTTAGGGTTTTCCTTCCTTTTGTTTGTTTGTTTGTTTGTTTTTTTGTTTTGTTTTGTTTTGTTTTGTTTTGTTTGTTTTGTTTTATTGTGTTTTGTTTTGTTTTTTTGTTTCTAAAATTTCTGTCATTTGGGTTTCCACTGGGATTTCTAATTTTACACAAAATACATGTTTCCCTTTTTTTCTAAATAAATTTCCAAAATACTCAAATAAATTTGTATTATTTTCTTCAAACAAAACATCACTTTTCACTTTTTATTCAAAAATAAAAATAAAACAAAAATAAATAAATAAGATATATACATAATAAATATATATATATATAATATATATAGTATATATTATTAGATATATATAATAATATAGATATAATATATATATATATATATATAATATATATATATATATATATATATATATATATCCACTGATCCTTACAAATCCCCTATTTATTTTGAAGAATTCAATAACGAATTCCAAAACAAAAATTCTTTCCACTTTAAAAATTCTCAGAGAAATTATGAGACATTTAGTGTGCACAACTCCATGAGTTTATTGTGGTAGGATTTTATGTGTGGTTCCTCAAAGTGCTTTGTTTATCCTGTCTATTTGGAGTTGGAATGTCCTTGGCATTTGAAAATACCAAGTTGACTCACAAAAATTCTTTTAACAATCGACTCATTCCTTTAACATTCGACTTGTTCCTTAACGTCTCGCTATAATGGTGGTTTATAACTTTACTACTTGAAAGGATGTCATTTTTATATATTTTTTTATATGAAGGTCCCTTCTTGGGCGCGACTCCATGAATTCAAAAAAGAAAAGGCTTTGTGGGACACCACTAAGCCTATGGTATTCTATAATTAGACTTGCAATATTTTTTTTAAGATTCAGGCTTGGCTATCTTGTGACCTCGCAATTCTTTATAGCTTTGTCCTTCAACCCAGGTGGTAACAACTATCTTCAATGAACTTACCTTTCAACAAATTTAATATTCGTATGATTCATAAAATGGACTTTTCTTCACACAGAATTCATGGCTCCATCATTTCACACTACTAATTTAATGGTCTTCACGAAGCAAGAAACGAATAACACCAATAGAAACTGCAATTTTATGTAGTAAAACCTTGATAATGTGTTGAGGAAAACTCAACAAGGCAAGGGATTGGAATTATTATTACTCAAGGTAAAAAAATGACTCTCTATGACTCTCTAACTATACATCAAGCCTCTTGGGAAACATCATTTTAATATGAAAAAATGTGTTACATAACTTCCTATTATTAAGCAACTCTATGAACGATAAAGGCAGATTTACTAAGATAATTACATTTTTAACAATATTTTTAATTTTTTGTCATGCTTAACCATGCCTTGGATTACACTTTAAAGTTTATTGCAGAGATTGATGAGAGACGAAGACCTAAGTGTAATCCCATTGAAAATTTTGGAATAATTTTAATTTTAATGAAGTTGGCTTTGATTTCACTCTTGTCCATCATATTTTAAAATATTTTAAAATTTAATTAAAATTAAAATATTAATATATTCTTAAATACTCAAGATAGAGAGACTATATTCTCTCTTCTATATGTCAAATGAAGTTATATATATCCCCGCTCTCACACCCAGGTTGTTTCTACACCACCACCAAAACATAAAATTTTGTTAGCGCTAAGTCAACTTCCATTAGAAAATAATAGCTAAGCTAATAATGACTATCCCACTACTAGTTTAACAACTGAATCATGAAATATTTTCCATACACGTATATATGCAGACTGTGGAAAAAATCAACTCATACTTGATTTTCTTTTTAAATGTATAAAAACATGTTCGCGCTCAGAATTTTCATAAATTTCAATAAAACGAGCATGTAAGTTGCGGTCAAAAAATTAAGTTTCGGGAAATCAAGTTAAATGTTGATAATATGGACCATGTTTTTGAGATATCTTCAGCGTCACATCGATATAGTTTATTGGAAATTGATTGAAACATCGTGTGTTGGGATATTTTAGATTGCAAATTTTGAGAATCGTTTTTGGAATTTTAGAAGGGACAGTAGTGCATTGAGATATGTTTATTTACATATCTCAATATGAGTGAGAAGTATAGTTAAACATGGTGTGATTGATTTTCTTTTTGTACGTTCACACATTTGAATCTTTGCCCCTATGATCATGTTTTTGAATATTAAGGAATGGGTTTTATTAGTCTGTTCCTACACTCTCATTTGAGGAATTTTTAGCTATTGAAGTGTGATATTTTTTTCACAAGGAAAAACTGATTATCTTTTATAATAAAAAATAAATAGTTACAATTGCAATTGTCTATATCTCCCAAAAGTATGTGTACATCAAATAACCTTTCTAACTATATTAACAATAGATTGTAGGGTACTTTGTTGATTGCTAGTCTATCTTAATAATTGATCCTACTAATATTTCTATCTTCTATTGTCTCTTTTTCTTTCCTTAAGGAAGCTAATATTATATGTAAATAGAGTACAACATTAATACTACACATAGACCATAACGACAAGAAAAACAAAAATAGGTCAACCTTTCAAATCTAACCTATTGTGATATATTCTTGATTAGTATTAAGATTTTTCATTCTTTATGAGATAATGCTATTGTGACTGTGATTTGAAATATTTACTCCATAATTCTTAAGGAAGAACTTCGAGATATTTTATTATATTAAAGTATTGTAAAGGGTTACAGTAACTTTTCACAATCAAAATTTTTGAAAATGTTGAATCTATATATAATTAAAAAACCATTTTAAACAACACAAATCAAAATACCTAGAAAACCCTAAAATGCCCTCTTAACTCACAAATCAAAATACCTAAAAAAAACTCCAAAATGCCCCCCACTTAAAATAATGCTCCTAGGCATGATAATATAGAAGCAGCTCCAATTCGCAAATTAGAAAAGGGAAGCGCGTTGAACTTTACAAGGCCCAGCAATAGAGGAGCAACAAGGAAGACTGTTGAGCTCATGCTCTAGGCTGTGATAGTGATGAATATAAAGCAATTAATCAGAAGCATGCTACTTACCTTCACTTTATTGATGTGTCTACACCTTTCAGTGGGTCAACAAATAAATTATACTATAGAGGTTGCGAATGGGTATGGTTTGTTGGAAATAATTACTCCTGACAACAACACCACCACTGCATCGAACACCACTTCACTGCCATGGCTTATCTTGCATTGAAGAGGCGCCACCACCATGATCTGTTCAACATTCCAAGATTCATCACCGCCATAACCCTTTCGAATTGAAGGGACAATTAACCGACTTAATTTATGTATAAATTTAGTTGATCTATCATAGAAGAGAGATGCAGATAGTCCGGACGCATAGTCCTAGTTGTAGCTGCATTTCTTGTACGTAGTCGTAGCTGCTTCATGTTCTGTTAATTCATGTGTAGTTTTACATTTAGTTACCACCAGTTGTAGTTGTGTACTCTGAATTTCCTTCAGTTAGTATCGGAGCGTTGTTTTCTCTGCCCAACCTTTCAATTGGTATCAAATCATTGTGTGCTCTGCCCAACCTTTCAATTGGTATCAGAGCCTGAAGTAATTGAAGTCACCATTTCCTAATGTCTCATTCTTTCAATTGGTATCAGATCCATCCATGGTTTTGAGGGCTCGGTGAAAGGGGTGTGAAGGTCTATTGGAGTGAGAGTTGATCTCTGTGTAATGTTGTTGGAGCACGTGAAATACGTTGAGAGTGTAGTTGTTGCTGCTACTAGGGGACATAGAAGCCTATGTCACACAGACAATAAATGATTATAACAATGCATAACTGTGAGCTTGGAAGTGAAACTTTCAAAGAATCTCTTAGGTGTAAACGTGAAAAACAAAGAATATTGTAGTTTCCAAGGGTATTTAAACTTCAAATTCGAAGCTGAGTAGTGCAAGGAAGCATGTATTTGGAGTGCGAAGGTAGAGTGACGGATATGTGTGCAGCCAGTGTGTATGGTTAAAGGAATTGCCAACAAGGTTGAAGCGTTGATTTCGTTGAAGCGCTTGGCAGCAAGTTGAAGGTTTGAACATAGATTTAACGTTTGATTTTTTATTTGAAGAACTTTTGGGCTTTTGTAAAAGTCAGCAAAGTTTTGTATCACAGTGTTTTGGCTAAATTTTGTCGAGCATCATAGTGTTTCGATGAAAATTGTGCCTTACGAAAGGAGCCCATTTCTGTGGTGTGGTCCTTTGATAAAGCTGTGAGTCGTCCATATCGAAAAGAATTGTCAAGAATAATTTATTCAATTTCATGATTTTTTTATTTCACATATTAAAGCATGGAATGTTGAACTACTAGAAGTTGGAGAACCTATTGCAATCAGTGTCTTAAGTCCCGTATGGCCGTAACATTGAGTCCCAGTTTGTTTACAACTGAAGTTAAGTCTTAAGTTGAATTTAGTTTGCACTGTTGAAACGTTGAAGCTCAAGCTCGGTATCTTCTTAATTGGAACGACATTGGAATTATTTTATATGCAAATTTGAATAGATTTGTAATATAGTTTGGGAACCACCATATGAAGGAAGGAATTTATAATAAAATTCTATTTACTCTCGCATTGGAATTTTGTCTAACATAGTTTTGAAGGCTGATTTATGTGACATCCATATATTTTAATTTAATGGCACGCATATGTCGATTTTGAGATACTTAGTTGTGAAGTTGAACAAAGCATAGGCAGAGACCTTTGATTTTGTCTAGAAATTGAAGTAACGACCAGGTAAATAGCGTTGAACTTGTAGTGTTCAACCCATTTGTGAAGCCGCCAGCATCAGCATCAAAGTTTTTCCAACTAGATAAAGAAGGCAAAGGTAGAGAAGTTTTGAATTTGGAACTAAAAGTGTGTTAAAAAGCGTGGAACATGTAGTGTTGTAATGGGAAAAGCAAAGAGGTTGAGAAGTCTAGTAGAAGATAGAAAACAATTGAGGGTGATTGGTGTAGCTTTGATCTGCTACCATCATCTATGTTTACTAGGAAGATCCTTGAAGCAAAATTTAGTGCAAGGTGGAGCAATCAAGTCGAAGATAGTTGTGTTGTTCAGCTTGTTGTAGCAGTGCTTGAAGATGAGAATGAAGATGGATCTATCGCGGTGAATCTACAGAGAGATGAAGGATTTTGTAAATCTCATTTTAAAGTGGATCACAATGTTAATGGTGTGTTATTAGCAGATGTTGATTTTGGCATAGATAATGTTGTCAATGGAGAAACATCTTGTTTAGTGGATCGATCAATTGAAATTGCTGATGTTAAATTTGATGAAGAACAATTAACTCATGACGAGTGGTTGCAGATGATGCAACATAAACATCTTATTGATAGGCTATTATTTGGTGAGAGAAACCCACTTATGTCTGAAAACCATATGGAAGAAAACCTATTTGTAGAAGCAAAGGTGGAGACTCAAGATTATGAGGCATCCACAAAGTTAAATAAGGAAGAAGAGGAGAAATCTCTCAATCGAGAGCAGAATGAACAAAACCAATATGGTTTTCAATTTTTTTTTTCATATAAACTGAAAACTGATTTTGTGTGTGCAGATGTTAGAAGCAACCAAGATGAAGCAAAAAAAAATGAAGAAGAATTAAAGTTTCTTGCATCATGGCCTGAAAAACCATGTATTGATGATGCCTGCATAGAAGTTGCAGCTATGAACATTGAAGACAGTATGAATGAAATTGAAAATGAAAATGAGATTTTCATGTATTGGAGCCCTGAAGAGATAAAATTTTATTATGAACTTATGTTGCACGAAATTGATAATCAGACGATTGATGATATAGAGAAAACTATAGAAGATGACGTGTGGCAGCATTCCACATACAAACAAATTTTTGAAGACGTAGAAGACATCCATGGACAGCCTGAAATGATTTTCCATGTTTTTATGATAAACAAATATTTAACGATGGACAAATTGCAACAACAAATGAAGAAACTGAAACTTGGAACCTACGCCAAAACGACAAAGATGAAGGAGTTCAGAGGATACAGGATCTAGATATGTCAAAGTTTTTGAGTCATTGTAAGCCTAGGTGAGACTTAGACCAACATACATGTTTAAGTTTTGTTAAGTCATAGCTAGGTTGTTAGTCGTAATTAAGGGGAGTGTTGGAAATAATTACGCCTCACAACACATCGCCACCATTGCACAAAACACCGCCTCACCGCCATGGCTTGTCCTGCATTGAAAAGGCGCCACTGCCATAATCTGTTCAAGGTTCCAAGAGTCATCACTACCATAACACTTTCGAATTGAAGGGACAATTAACCGACTTAATTTATATATAAATTCATTTGATCTGTGATAGAAGAGAGATGCAGATAGTCCAGACGCACAGTCCGAGTTGTAACGCAACAGTGGTTGCATTTCTTGTAGCAGTAGTAGTTTACTGTGGTGATGCAGAATAGGGACGCACAGTCCGAATTGTATGCAGTGGTAGCTGCTTCATGTTCTGTTAATTTATATGTAGTTTTACGTTTAGTTACTAGTTGTAGCTGTGTACTCTGAATTTCCTTCAATTGGTATGAGAGGGCTGTTTTCTCTGCGCATTATTTCAATTGGTTGTTTGCTCTGCCCATTCTTTCAATTGGTACCAGACATTGTGTGCTATCCCCAACCTTTCACGGTTGTGGGAATAGCCAGCATGCAAATGCTAGCCTCTTCAAGCTTCATCCGAACCAAGTTTTGGAATCAATGGTGGTGAATGTTTCTGCTAGTGGATTCAATAACTCTAGTGTTGAGGGGCAAAACAAAAATAGTACTATTTATGGGCTTCTCCAGTGCAGGAGAGATTTAAGTTTCCCGAACTGCTAAAAGTGCGCATCCACGATAAAAGCAGTACTTATTGAGACATGTCAAAATAGTGCTTCGGGATTCATTCAACTAGATGGCTTCTTCTTACGTTATGACAATCAATACTTTTACAATTATAGTGAGCGAATCCAACCTTATGGTAGTGTTTGCAACTCGGATATCAGCGACCAGCCAGAGACGTTCTAGTCTGCTGTTTAAAGTTGCTCTCAAATATTACCGAAAGAGCCGTGGGGACTCCAAACCTTTTTGCTGTAGATGTATTCGAAGAGTATTCTTCAGCTTCGTTGCTAATCTATAGCTTAGCCCAGTGTTGGAGAGATATGTTCCAAGTGAGCTGCCAGTCTTGCTTATCTGCTCTCTCAAGTATAACTTATACATCTACCAATTAGTCAAATACATAGGGATGCAAAATCGGATCAACTGGAGCACACTTCTATGCTATGGGCTGCCATTTGCGTTACAAGCTTTATTCGTTTTTCTATGCTACCACCCCCTATCCGCCGCCTCCATTACCCGGTATCCTCCTTCACATGGTTTACATTCGTTTTGTAAATTTTAGTGAAATTAAACTTGCCTAATTAAATGCTAATACTTCCTATGTAGATGGCACTCATACTCCTATCCCCTGGCCACGGGCTGCATCATCCGGTATCATCCTTCACATATTTTACAATCACAAGAATAAACTAGTTTTTGCGCATTTTGATGAAATTAAAGTAGCCCAATTTAATCATGAGGCTTCGTCTGAAAAATGGTAGAAGGAAAAAAATGTAATGTGCTTGCTATAACTCTGGGCGCAGTAGCCGCTTCGGTTGGATTAATTGCAACCATAGGCCTATTTCGTTTTTGCCCAAAGTGTTCGGAACCGATTTCTCGAACTAGAGGTTCCAAAATTGCTCAATCATTCAGTGTGCACCTAATTTGCTTGTATGTGGTGAACTCTTAGCCTATTTCATTATGTAATTGCTTTCGTGGGTGAGGAAGGAGAAGTTAGCATATCGCCTCCCATGGCCAATCTTGAACTCATTTTAAAATACGATACTCTAAGGCAGGCTACCTCTGATTTTAAAGTAGAAAACAAACTTGGTGAAGGAGGATTTGGATCGGTCTTCAAGGTGAGGGCCTAGGATCATTACCTTCCATTGAATTACATACTAGTAGGTAGCAGATCCAAGTCAGTTATAATGGAGAACATAAATAATTTTGAATTTCATTGATCTTGAGGTTCTACCTGATGGTAGAGAGGTTGTAATTAAACGACTGAATATAGATTCAAGGCAAGGAGACAATCAATTTCTGAATGAAGCGAATCTCATCACTCGTGTTTAGCTCAGGAATCTAGTGAGATTGCTT
>APFE030528078.1:0-13690 GCA_000404065.3 Pinus taeda
TACTAGGAAGTCTATGTGTTGGCATATTTTGAGCTGATTTGTTGAATATTTGATGGATGGTGTGGTCTAATGTCGTGCAGTGAGATGAGTGTTGTCAAGGCTCTATTCAAGCTTTGTTTATCTTGTGAGTGTAGCAGTGGATTCGTTTGAGAATCCGACATCACTGTAACACACAGTTTGACATCAACGTGGCATGGATCAGACAAATGATTTTTCTATGGAGTTCTAATCATTTTCGATTAATTTAATATTCATATTCTTTGAATTACATGACTACAACCCTTATTAAATTGACTATGGTTTCGTTTTACGTATACAATATTGTTATCTATTATTTATCGAAAGATCCTGTGATGTTGACAAAGGAACTCGTAATAGCATTGGTTGGACTCAATTAAATAGCAACTAAATTCTTAGTTGAATCGTTATCTATTCAAACATCTCCTTTTAATTTAGCAAGAAGAGTTTACCTTCTCTTCTATCCATCAGGCGGCTCCAAAGTATTTTTTTCACCTCTCTGTGGATCGTTGAGTTTTGTGAGAGTCCATTTTTCTTTGATCATGGAAGACTAGGTTTGTTTAAGTATTTTTATGCTAGATGTGTGACTTATTTGTTGTTAGAGGAGGAGTTAGTTGCACAAGAAAGTGGATTGTTGTCTTGTTGAAGCATCCTTTTTTTAATTATAGAGGGGTATCGATAATTATAGAAAGGTACCTTAGTGTTAAAGTTTAAAAATAATTTTCTGTTAGTTTTTAATATTTTCTAATCATGGAATTCATGGTCTTAGAAATTTTGTGTGGCTTAAACTTCCCCTCATGGAAAGTAAAAGTGCAGTTTAAATTAATGTAGAAACATTTGTGGGGCATAGCGCAAGGCTTAGAAGTGGCACCTACAGATGCCAAAAAGTTACTTGAATGAAAAAGCAGAGATGAAAAAGCTAAGTCCATTATCGGACTTACTCTTTCAAATTCACAGTTACATCTTGTAGATCTCACTAAACCATCTAAGGAAATATGGGAACACTTGATTCAATTGTTTGGTGCAAAAGCTACAAATGAAAATTTTTATATAAAGTTGTAATTATTTAGAATTAAAATGAATGAGGAGACGTCTATGTCAAGTTATTTGAATACTTTAATGTCTCTTTTAAGACAGTTGTTTGAAGCAGTTGTTAAGGTGGAAGACGAATATGCAAAAGGCATCTTATTAAATAGCTTACCTTCAAGTTATAGTAATGTTGTCTTCACTTTGAGTCAAATGTCTTCACAAAAATTGGATGAGACAATTGCAACACTTTTGGCAGAGGAAAAGAGACTAAGACCAAAGGATACAGAAAGAAATTCTTAAATAGAAAATGAATTATTTTCAAAGACAAGGATGAGAAAGAAAAGTGGAAATAAAAGTGAACTTGAATGCTATTGCTACAAGAAAATTGGGCGTATAATGTGGAATTGCAAAGATTGTGCCAACGATCTATTAAAATAGAAGGTAAAAGTATCAATGAACATAGCCACATATGAATATTCATTGAATTCTGATGATGAATTCAATGAAGAATTTGAACCTCTCAAACTCTTTTAGAAAAACTGTAGTTCAGTGAAAAGGATCAACATGGATTGTTATCCAAATATATTGGCAGTTTTGGATCTAGGGAAGGATCCCTCATTGTTGATCATGTGAGAATGGTCTTTGAGTGAGGTTACATGAAACATTAGGACGTTGTTCAGTAATTGACTTCAGGGAATCTGTGATTCAAGATTTCAGGAGTGGAACTCGGGAATCCAACTTGTTGACTACACCTTTACGAGGGTCTGGAGGAAACTTGATGGAGCCCATGGTGATCTAGAAGTTGTAAACAATTTAAAGAATGGTTATGTGTTTTGTTGTTTATGGGTGGTTTCAATAAGTTTATGTAATGTAAGAATTAAGGGAGGCACTTAGAGTTAATGCTTACATCTTATATTTGAGAAGTTGGTTTGTGATTTGTTGGTGATGGTTGAGAAATTCTCTCAACCTCTCCTCCTAAATTAGGAATAAGTTAAATATAAGAAACTCTATATTATAGAGTAATGACTTAATGTAATTTGTGTATGTGCATGCATACATACCATTGTTTGAAATATATTTTATTTTCAATCATTATTTCATGTTTGTGTCACTATGGAGGTCACAAGTTTAAATTGTGTCTTACATGTGCATTGTGCTTGGGGGCGGTGCAGTTGCACTTGGAGGTTATAGTGGTAGATGTTGGGGATTGATGTTGTTTCACATGAGTATGAGAGTCGGCACATTACTAATTCCACCAGTCAAAAAAATAATAAAAATAAGTAAAAAGATAAAGATAAATAAAAAAGAGTAAACCAAATCAATTGAAGAAAATTTTGAATGGAAAATGTGTGGAGAAAAAAAAAATAAAAAAAAAAAAATTGTATAAGAAGATTAATAGTAGTAATAACAATTTCTTTAGTTGCCATAGTTAAAGCACATTTTCTATTGATATGTCACTGGTTCAATTCTCTCCATGGTTGATCTAGCTAGAAGTGATTACTTTGGGTGGATTTTCTTGGCATAAATATTCCACGGACATAGTGGTAACCTACTATAAATAAATATTTTATGGAAATAACAATCACATTCTATAGAAATAGTGGTCACGGTACATGAACTACATAGAAAAATAATAATAATAATAGCGATGTTGATAAACTTGTTTATTTTGGAAAAAAACTTCAAAATTTATTTTAACTATCAATCATTATTAGGTAGATGGCATGGACTTAACCTCCATAGAATATTATAGGCTATTCTTAGTAGTATAAACAAATCAAAGGTAAAGTTTTATCTCCAAAATAGTTATGCTTTTTTTGTGGTTTTATTTAAATTTATTAATTAAAAAAATTTATCATATGACCAAGTGTCATATGAAATGAGTTACTATTTTTTGGACATGTATTGATAGGCCATGGTATTGGCCCAGGGTATTGTAACAAATCTTGTTTAAGATTAAAAATCTTCATGGTAAAGTGAGGGTGAATTTCCAAGGTGAATTCTATGTACAGACTTGTGGAGGAGCCATGGGTTCTCCACTCTCCCTAGTTGTAGCGAACTTGTTCAAGGAAGACTTTGAAACTAGAGCTTTGGCTTTTTCTCTGATTCATCCGAAGATTTGGAAGAGTTTTATTGATGACACCTTCATTAGTTGGCCCCATGGTCGGGACAAGTTGGAATCTTTCCTTTTGCTTGTTAACAATAAATCTAGCTCCATCAAGTTCACAATGGACACATAAGTTAATTATAGACTCCCATTACTTGATGTTCTTATCTCTAAGAAGGGTGAAGTTTCATTTTCTCATCAAGTTTTTTGTAAAAAACTCACACTGAGCAACACCTTGATTCTAGTTCTCATCATTGTCCAGCTCAGAAGTAAGGTGTCCTTAACACACTGGTTACCTAAGCCCTACGGATTTTTGATGAGAGTAACCTTGAAAAGGAAAAACACCATTTCCTTAAATTTTATAAAAACAATGGCTATAGTAGATCCCAAGGTCTCATGGATTTCCAAAAAGCTAGGAAAGGACTCAGCCAAAAGAAAGATCCCAATGATTTCCTTGACTATGTGCATCTTCCTTTCATTCTTGGTACCACTGACAAGATAGTTCGCATTCTTAAGAGAAATAAAGTTCGTACCACCTTTAAACCTCTTAAGACCATCTACAGCTTCCTTAGATCAGTTAAAGACCATGTGGACCCTAAGGAATTAAAGGGTGTTTACTTAATCCTTTTCTCCTTTGGTGTGCCCTACATTGGAGAAACTGGTTGATTTGTGAAGCAAAGAATTCAAGAGCACGCTGCAAATATCAAGCATAATAGATCTCACTCTTCTACCTTAACGAAACATGCAGAAAAATCTAGACATCAAATTTGTATTGAAGAGTCTAAGATCATTGCTAATATTGATCACTTATTTCATAGGAAGTTTAAGGAACTTTTGGAAATTCACAAACATGCGAGCAATCTAAATAAAGATGAAGCGTGGAAGATAAGTAAAAATTGGATTCATGCCCTTTCATCATAATTTTTTCTTTCTTTCCCATATATATATATAAGTTAACATGATCTCGAACTTTTTTTTAAATATTAATGTAATGTAATAAAATAAAAATCATAGATAAAATGCTTTTTTATCTGTTTCTTATAACTTCTTTTGAAAGGATTTTTCATTAGATTTTCTAGTTTATTATATATTTAATCTTTTCAAAAAAAAATTGGTGTTTAAGTGTATTCAATTATTAATTTATGTTAAATAAAATGTTATAGCTATAGATGGTAGTTTATTTTTTAGTTTATTTATTTTATTATAATATTTAAATTTATTATAGTATATTATTATAGATATATAATGATATATATTATATAAAGTTTAGTTTCATTTATTTATCAATGTAGTTGTATCAATCAATATTTATTTTTTAAAAAGTAATATATTTATTATTAAATTTGAATTAGACTTTTCATTAGTGAGTAGAGTTTATTAATTAATGCATTATAATATATAATAAAAAAATGTAGATTTTATTTTTTAAGATATTGATGAATAGATTTTTAAGAGGATATTTTCTTAGCAATTTGATTAGTTTTTAGTTTATCCGTTTTCTTTTTATATTTTTTCTATGGTAATTTGAATGTTCTTTTGGATTTCTTTATTGATAGTTATTTCTTTTCATATTATTATTAATATTTTTTATTATTAGTGTTATTTTTATAGGTTTAAATTATTTGTTTTTTTTTTAATAATAAGACATATATTTTAATAATATATATTTTTATAAAAAAAAATTATAATGTTTTATTTATTTTATTGTTTTTAATAGTTATTTTAATTATTGATTAATTAGGTAGTAGTTTTTGGTCTTTTATTTGGTTTTTTAATGTATTATTTTCATTTATTATTGGAATTTTTTAGAATATCTCAACATTATTTATATTTTTCCTTTTAGTTTTTATTTTCCATCCATGTCCTTATGATGAACCACAATATAGGGTAACTTTGACCCCAAAAATCCCATGTGATTAATCTAAAAGAGTTTTCCTATAAATTATAAATCCCATGTGATTAATCTAAAGAGTTTTCCTCTTAATTATGGATCACAGAAGTTTTCTTTAGCAAAACTTGTTACATGTTTTTTTTAAATGTATAAATGTTTAATTTATATAGTGATTATTTTATAATTAATTATGTCCATAGCCATGTGTATTTTAGAATAAGGCTTTCACAATTTTAATTTTATTATCAATATTATTAGGTGCATTGTAGGTATTTAACCTCTATAGAATATTCTAAAATATTGTTAGTAATATAAAAAAATAACAAAATATCTTCATATGAAATGAGTTATGTCTTTTTGGACATGCCGTATTGAGAAGCCCTAGTATTGGTCAATAGTATTGTAAAAAAGCTCATTTACATATTAGGAATATCTATGATAAAGTGGAAGAATCTCTATGGTTAAGTTCATTCTTATATATATTTCTAATTAAGTTAATTCTTATATATATTTTCTAATTTTAGCACTTGAGATGGATGATAATTAAGCATTTTGATGTTTATTATGAATGATGTCTACTTAAAGATATCAATAAAAAAAAAAAAATCAACTTTAGCCATAAATAAAATACTTCAATTTCCACCTTAGTTTTACATGAACTTTATATAGAGAGATAAAGTAATTGAAAGTAAAAAATATTTAATTTACCTTTTTAGTATGAAGAAGATACGTAATTCCTTACTACTATAACATTGATAGACAACATGTAGAAATAATATTATTGATATTATATGATGTGTGATTCATCTTATGTTCAGTTGACATTTAATATTTAAAAGAAAAATATAAATAACAAACATGAGAAAGAGGGAGATTGTTTTAAGAGGGGGCATGTACTAACATTTTAATATGAAGAATGTGAGTCACAAACAAAATATTTCAATTTCAACTATGTATATAATTATATAAAATGAGTGGGAATAAAAAATTTCTTATACTTCAAATATTTTATTAGTATTTTTCTCAAAACCAACATAGATACATCTTATCTTTAAATCTACCAAGAGCCTAGAGGAATTAAAAAGACGATTGCATCTTGAGATATTTTATCTCTCTCTACCTTTGGTGGATATGGAGTTAAGATAGGTTTACACTAATTTAGTTAAATTTTCTTAGCAACATGAGATGTATCATAACTATATTGATGCTCATCGACCTTTATTTTAAATGGTTGGTAAAGGTTGATAGGCATCAATCCATGATAAACATCAAGATAGTCATCATACATCTCATGTTGCTAAAAAAGCTTAACTAAACTAGCATAAATCTATCTTAACTCCACATCTACCAAGGGTAGAGAGACATCAAATATCTCAAGATGCAAGCCTCTTTTTTATTCCTCTAGGCTCTTGGTAGATTTAGAGATAAGATGGATCTGTTGGTTTTGAGAAAAATACTAATAAAATCTTTTATGTATAAGAATTTTTTTATTCACACTCATTTTAGATAATATATACATAGTTCAAATTGAAATATTTTATTTGTAACTCACATTTTTCATATTAAAATGTTAATACATGCCCCTTCTTAAAACAATCTCTCTCTCATGTTTTTATTAATATATTTTCCTTTTAAATATTAAATGTCAACTGTTATAACTAGACATTTGATATTTATGTCTAAGGTGATGATGAATTGTTGGTGTCTCAAGGCAAGTATATGACTGAGATACTTGAGAGATTTCACATGGAGAATTGTAAGGCCATGGACGCATCTATAGCAACAAACTAGAGGAAGGAGTATGCTTCTTTAGGTGAGGAAGTTAATGCTACCATTGAGAGGAAGCTTGTGGGCTCATTGATGTATCTTGTGAACACACGACCCGACATGTGCTATGTAGTCAACCAACTTAGCCAAGCTATTGTCAGGACTTCCAAATTATATTGGAAGGCAACAAATAATGTGTTACCGTGCCTCAAAGGCACTACCCAATATGGATTATGGTACAAACAGACAGAGGGAGTGAAGTTGCAAGGCTTCACTGATGTAGATTAAGAAAGGAGTCATGTGATAGGAAAAGTACATCAGGTCCTATCTTCAATGTTGGGTCCACAACTATTTCTTGGGTCCACAACATTATAATGTAATGTAATATGTTGTAAATAATTATATTATATTAAAACATGTAATAATAGTTACATTTTAAATGTGAAAGGTTAATGAATATTTTAACATAATATAATATATAACATTTATGGTAAATCATATTATAGAAGGTAATATAGAATTTAAATAATATTATAAAAGGTAATATAGAATTTAAACTAAATATATTTAAAATGATAATGTATTGTAAATATAATCATAAATTAATATATTAAAAAAATGTACACATCAAATAATTTCTATGTTGAAAAATGGCAACAAGAAATTCCAGTTTAATTTGTCCTTGAATTAAACTAAGAATTAAAATTAAATTCTATTCCCATAGCAACTTGTAAATACTTAATTAAGTTTAATTAATTTAATTAGCTTAGAAATTTGAAATTGGAAGTCTTTCTGTAATCATGTATATGTTCTCCTTAAATTTTAAGGGTCCACGGTGAGTTTATTTGAGTCATAATTAGATTAACTTGGTTTACTGAATTGTGGCCACTTAAATTAGTTTTAACTGTTTGTGGAACTAATAGAGGACTAACAGTTAGTTGGTGCATTGGTGCATCCACAAGTGTTACTCTAGTTAATTGAAGATTCCCTCATGATAAACTCATGCATGTCAATTTAGAGAAAGACCCAGTTCAGACTAGACTACAGGGACATTGTACTATCAGTTGTATGATTTAGTGAGTTGTAAATATCATGCATGAAATCAGAGAAGGACTTGTGTTTGGATTGTGCAGTTTTGGAAGCATGAATTCCCTTTAAATACAAGTTATTCATCCTATGAATTCTGCAAGGAAATAGGAGCTTGGAAGGCAGTGGAAATTGGCTAAGTGTTGACTAATAGCAGGCTTGTGAGGCAGAGAGTTGAGCATACTTGTGTGGAATTGTTCTTGTGAGAACAAGCTTTGTATCTTCACTCATATTTATGATTTAATGCAATATAGATAGGCGAGGTTTTGAGCTATGGATTTCCCAGGGAAAACTTATTATGTTATATGTCATTGATTTGTCTTATTCTTATTCATATTGCTTTCATCAATCTATTGGTTTCTGCTGGTTGAAAGTAGAAGTAGATCCTTGTCCTGTGATTTAGTAAATTGCCTGAACTTGTGAATCTATAGAAAATGCTACATGGTATTAGAGTTGAATTCAATATACTAGAGGAGATTTCAAAGTTTTGAGTTTTGGTTTAAAGGTCAAATTCGAATTTGTAATACATACTTCAGACGAAATTCTATGGTTTGTGGCTCGAGTATGCCTTGGAAGGAAACTCGAATTATATAGGATGGAGGTTATATTGGAGGATAATGGCTTGAAGGAATTTGTTGATCAATACATTCCTAACCCAGAAGCATCGGATGCACAAAATCTGGTTGAATGAAAGAAGAGTGTGATGAAGGCGAGGCGAATAATCCTTGAGGGAGTTCGAGACCACATTGTCTTGAGTCTCCATGGAAAGAAAACCCTGTATGCTATGTGGAAAGGATTGACGGACTTGTATCCAAACAACAATGACCAAAGAAAATTGGCACTAAAGGAAAAACTACGAAAAATCAAAATGAAGAAAGATGAGACTATTCCAAAATACTTGACCAAGTTTACTCAATGTCGTGATGAACTTGGAAGTGTTGGAATCATAGCTTTCGAGGATGATATGGTAAGTCTTGCTCTTTTGGGACTCCCAAAGAGTTGGCATAGGTATCAGGATTCTGTCACATTGGATCTTCATTGCACATGGTTGGTGACAAGGAGTTATTCAGTGACCTGGAGCAGAAACATATCCAAATGCATATCAAAATGGGTGACGACAGGAGGTATAGTGCCACTAGATTGGGCATGGTTACTTTTCAGAGGGAGCATGGATCTCCACTCACCTCGAAGAATGTTATGTGTGTGCCTAGGCTGAAGAAGAACTTGGAATCCATTACCATGCTTGAGGATAGAGGTTATGATGTGATCTTCTTGAAAGGAAAGGCATTCCTTCAACACATAGACATGGGTCAAGTAAAGAAGATAGGGATTTGGGTGAAGAATCTCTATAAGTTGAAGGTAGAAGATTGTGTTTCTTTGAGCATGAAAGTATAGATGGTGGAGAGCCAAGATTTTGGCAAATTGCGGCATAGGCGATTGGGCCACTTGCATCATGGGGCTTTGAAGATCATGGAATAGATCTCCATCATTTCCCCAAATGTATGCTAGAGAAAGTTGATACATGAAAGGGGTGTACTTTGGGTAAATACATGAAGTCTTCCTTTCACGATAGACACATTCGAGTGGGATCTATTCTAGAGTGAATCCATTCAGATGTGTATGGACCATTCTCAATAGAATCCACAACCAAACACAAGTATTATGATAAATTTTTTGATGACTTTTTTAAAAAATGTTGGATATTTTTTATGGAGAAAAAGGATCAAACCATCACAAAGTTTTGTGAGTTTAAAGCATTGGTGGAGAAAAAGTTGGGCAAGAAGGTTAAATCTCTATGGAGTGATAACAGTGGTGAGTATGTCTCAAACCAGTCTAAGAACTTATGTGTAGTGAAAGGGATTAAATAGGAGTTGACAACATCCCATAACCCTCAACAGAATGGGATGGCCAAGAGGAAGAAAATAAGCATAGTAGGGGAAACAAGGATGATGTTGCATGATCAGGGTCTCCCACTACACTTGTGGATTGAGGCATGCAAAAAAAAAGGTTTATGTTTAGAACCGCAGCCCGCATTGGATACGTGGGATGAAGACACCAGAGGAGGCTTATTACAGGAAGAGGCCAAATGTTGGTCAATTTAGGATTTTTGGGTCATCAGTATATTTTCATGTGACCAAATATGCATGGAGGAATATTGAGATGACAGTAGAGTTGGGGATATTTTTGGGGTCCATTGATACACCTCACAACTATCAAGTGTGCTTGTCGACCAGCAAGATGCCAGTTGTTTGCAGGGATGTCAAATTCAATGAGGAGAAGGCCACATGAGTTTCCCTTGAGAGAGAGCTTCAACTACATGCATCTGAGGAGCTTTTAGCCTGTAAGGTTTAGAAGCCTCAGATTGATGTGAATCAACCACATGTAGATGATTCAGGAGTGGAGACATCCACTCAGATAAAGTCTTCCAGAGATGGGAGAAATTGTACCACAGAGACGAATAGATTTTTGTCGTATGCTAGACTGAATGTGGGAGAAACCACATCACAGTGCAAACAGAGGAGGTCACCTGACAGGTGCACTAGATGCATGGCTCTTATGAGGGGATGTGTTGTGACAAAGCGATCTTCATTTGAGGAAGCAGTGCAGCATCCGATTTGAGTTGACGCCATAGTGGAGGAGTATGACTCCATAATTCGTAATAGTGTTTGGGATGTGGTCCTGAGACCACAGGATAAGTCCATTGTGAGCTCTTGTTGGATTTACAAGGTAAATCAAGTTACAGATGGTAGTGTGGAGAAGAATAAGGTTAGATTTGTGGCCCGTGGCTTTTCACATGTAGAGGGGATTGACTATGATGAGACCCTTGCTCCTGTTGCAAGGTACTCGTCGATCATATATATATTGGCACTATCAGCACAAATGGGGTGGAAGATAAATCAGATGGATGTAAGGAAATCCTTTTTTAATGGTATGATTGAGGAAGAAGTGTACATAGAGTAGCCTGAAGGTTTTGCAACCTTCGACTGTGATTTGCATGTGTGCCGACTCAAGAGAGCATTGTATGATTTGAAGCAAGCACC
This sequence comes from Pinus taeda, assembly GCA_000404065.3. Taxonomy (NCBI): domain Eukaryota; kingdom Viridiplantae; phylum Streptophyta; class Pinopsida; order Pinales; family Pinaceae; genus Pinus; species Pinus taeda. The sequence goes on from APFE030528078.1 coordinate 10,940, forward strand.
TCATGCTTGGTACACCAGGATAAACAACTAGTTCACCAGGTTGGGCTTCACGAAGAGTGAAGTGGGTGGGACCATGTAAAACATAGTGGTGGAAGGTAAGATGTTGATCATTATACTTTATGTTGATGATCTCATACTGGCAGGTAATGATCAACTGATCAAATATCGCAAGGAGGACCTTGCAAGATAGTTTGAGATGAAGGAATTGAGGCTTATTCATTACTTTCTGGGCATGGAAGTATGATAGGGTGATGGGGAGTTGTTTGTGCCTAAAGGAAAGTATGCCAAAGAGATACTCAGAAGGTTCCACATGGAGAGTTGCAAGCCTATGAAGACTACTCTAGCTAGTAACTAGAGGAAGGAGGATGCTACTTCAAGAGAAGTAGTGGAAGCTACTGTTTATAGCCAGCTTGTGGATTCACTCATGCACTTGGTGAACACATGACCGAATTTATGATATGCAATTAACCAACTTAGTCAAGCGATGGTTAGGCCTACCAAGTTGTACTGGAAGACGACAAAGCATGTATTGAGATACCTCAGGGGCACTACTCAGTACGGATTATGGTACAAACAGGTACAAAGAGTGAATCTTCAAGGTTTCACGAATGCATATTGGGCAGGAAGTCCATATGACCGAAAAAGCACATTAGGAGGGATTTTTAGTATTAGGTCAGTCACAGTTTCTTGGTACAGTAGGAAACAAAGATCGGTTGCACTCAGTTTGGAAGAGGCAGAGCACATGGATACAATTCATGTGGCATGTGAGGCCATCTAGATGAGGGAGATCCTGGTTGGCCTATTTGGTTAGAAGAAGGATCCAACCGTGATTTACTACAATAATCAGAGTTGTATTAAACTCTCTAAAAATCTAGTTTTTCATGATAGGTCCAACCACATTGATATATGATATCATCATCTTAGAGATTGTGTATTGAGGTGGATCATGTTGTTAGATTTCATTCCCACGGAGGAGCAAGATGCTGACATTTTGACAAAGGTATTGTCAAAATGTAAATTCGAGTTTCACAGAGACAAGATCAAGGTAGTTGATAATCTCTTTCTTGTTGAGAGGGAGTGTTGAGAAATGGAAATAAGAAATTCTAGTTTAATTTGTCCTTGAATTAAACTGGGAATTAAAATCGAATTCTATTCCCATAGCAACTCGTAAATAGTTAGTTAAGTTTAATTAGCTTAATTAGCCTAGGAATTTCGAGTTGGAAGTCTTTTTGTAGTCATATATATGTTCTCCCTAGATTTTAGGGGTCCAAGATGAGTTTATTTGAGTTGTAATTAGATTAACACAGTTTACTGAGTTGTGATCAGTCAAATTAGTTCTAACTATTTGTGGAACTAATAGAGGACTAACAGTCAGTTCGTGCACTGGTGCATCCACAAGTCTTACTCCAGTTAACTGAATATTCCCTCATGAGAAACTCATGCATGTCAATTCAGAGAAAGACTCAATTGAGACTAGAATGCAGGGATAATGTACTATCAGTTGTATGATTTACTAAGTTTTAATATCATGCATGCAATCAAAGAAGGACCTATGTTTTAATTGCGCAATTTTGGAAGCATGAATTCCCTTTAAATACAGTCTATTCATCCTAGGAATTTCACTAGGAAATAGGGGCTTTGCAGGTATGGAAATTGGCTAAGTATTGGATAAGATAGGGCTTGTGAGGCAGAGAGCTAAGCATACTTGTGTGGAATTGCTCTTCGTGAGAAAAAACTTTGTATCTTTACTCATATTTCTGATTTAATGCAATACAGATAGGCGAGGTTTTGAGTGTTGAGATTGCAACAAGATGATGGAGCTTAGTGAAAAGAGTCGCCTTCACTAAGTGGGCCCACAGGCTAGTTTTGGCGCAAGTCTATTTTTAGACATATGGATCATGTCTATGGATTGCAGGTTGCTGTTTATGGATGATTGATCAAGTTGGAAAAATAGATGGACTTCTATTTTTGATGAAAGTGTGAGTGATCACAGTGTGCGTGATCAAGTCTATTTTTAGACTGGCTGTCAAAAATAGAAAAGTCAAATATTATTATCTCACAATAATATTTGGACTATAAACTTAATATTATTCTCTTGGAGCACTTCAGTTCGAGCTACAGATGTGGCACATGCAATTGCATGAAGGAAATACGTGGTTCTTATGGGTTAGTTGAATATTTGCATGCATGACTTCAGTTAGAACTCAAGTGAGTTGAGTTTAGTGGACTGGAGGTGCAGTTGATGGAGTTGTGTTCAGTTTAGCTTTGTTAAACTGGTTGTATTTAGTCTAACTGGCAAATAGACTAGAGATGAGTTGGGTGAATTAGTTATTAATTAAATCACAAGTTATTAACTCATAATACAACTAATGAATACATCAGTTAACTCAGTTGCATGTCAGTGCATGTTCAGTTCAGCAGGGACAGGTGTTAGAGAATCAGATTGCTATCAGTTGTGACTATAGTTGTGCACCAGATCTTACACAAATCAGGGGATTGAGTATGCCAATGAGTTTTCCCACATTGTAGCTTGTTCTCACGTGATTTAGCCAAGGAAAGACGTGGCTGCCTTGGAATTATCACTGGTTCTTGTGCAGGTATTGAGCAGCGGAGGAGATTTGAGCCAGTGATTGATTCAGATCTGAGCTGTATTGTGTGTAACAGGTGGAGCTGGTACTGGATTGCTTGTGATAAGCATTGTACTTTGTAATGTTACATGACTCAATCATTAATATACAGATAGTTGGGGTT
>APFE030528079.1:0-13561 GCA_000404065.3 Pinus taeda
TGTGTTTTTTATGTATGCATGGTAGTGGTCATTGTTATAGTTGTGTTCATGTGCAGGAGTTGATGTTGTTGTTGATAGGATGTGGCCGGCATGAGTATATATTGGTTGTAAATGCATTTGTTATGCATGCATTGTCATGGTTATAGCTATGCATGTATAGGAGGTAAGAGACGCATTGTGATGGTCATTGTTGTGGTCATGTGTCATCATGATGCTATTGGTTGTTATGATGCTAATGTGTTGATTGAGATGAAGCAAGAGATGCAAATCAACAAAGTGAGATTGCAGCATTATACTTCAGGTTAAGAATAGATCGTCATATAGGTTTGTATGTTTGACATGCAGGTATGTGGTTAATGGTTGCTATAAGAATTACGATCACTTATATACGTGTTTTTCATTTCATTGTAGTTGTGGTTACATGTATGATAAATGCTAGTTGATTAGTGTAGTCATATGCACATGTGTCGGATAGTCATGAATGATAGAAACTTCTTGTTATATGCATTGTTGTTGTTTTATGTTAATTAAATTGATGATTATGTTATATGTTGTTGTTGTGTATGTTATATGTTAACTTGTTGATGTTATATGTTAGTTAACTTGATGATTGGTTTGGTTTGTGTATATGGTTATGGTTCTGACATTTAGGTATGAGATGATATACTTGTGATGTTTGTCGTATTAATCTGGACTGACTTGTGCAGATGTGATAGGCTCCCCTGAGATACATTGAGCTATGAGTTTGATTATGTCATCAATTTTGTTTATCTAGCATGGTATGCTTACAAGTTAATTGAATGCTTGATTAATTGCATGATATGAGTATGTGTCTATAATATTGCATGAAGGAATGATTTTGTTTTAATATGGTTGTACTAACACTTTATGTGCTAATACAGTTGATATGTACTTGAGTGCAAGTGAGTGCTAGTTGTAGTATTATGATTTATTACTATGAGTTGATTGTTGATTATGCCATGGTTAATAGTCTTGGTAAAGGTTGATTTAAATTATTAGATATAATGTCTTGATATTTGGAACATATGGTTGATATGTGTCAACAATTGCAAGGAAACATGCTTGGCATTAGTGTGACAAGGTAATAGTTCATTTGTTTATATAACTAACAGTTAGGTGAGGTGACAGTGCATAGTTAGACTCAATTGCAGCAAGGAAAATGTAAAAGAAAGGAATTGGGTGAAAATTCCTTTGGGCTATGTTTGGAAACCACAATTTAAAGCAAATGAATCCTTTGAATAAAGGAAGTCTTCTTAACCCTATTCTTGTCCGGGATTATGTGGATATATGTTATATTCATGGACATGTATTTGACATATATAACAATTGGCTTCCCGTTATAGATGGATTTGTCAAGGAATTGGAATTCCTTGAGATGTGTACGTGTTCAGTTACAAGGCAACGTGCTTGGCACAACAAGGTAAGATAACTAGTGTATTTTTATGTTTATTTATGCACTAACAATTACGTGTTTATGACAATATGATGCAAGGGATTTCATGGCAAAGAGATTGCCCTGAAATCTCAAAGAATACTCATGCTGAGCTTTCCCTTGGAAGCATTGGGAACCCATGGGGATTGAGTCATGGTGTTTGTTGCTAGTCTTGTGCTTTCAATGTTTTGGTGATTTGCTTGTGCTCGATTTGTAGGTTTTTTTTTTTTTTTAGTCTGGTGCATGACCATGCCACTTTGTTTGTGGTGTCGTATTGCTATTGGTTTTTCATGGTTTTCTTCTTGGTTGCTTTTTGTTCTTGCCTTTTATGTTTTGTGGGTCTTGGGAATTGGTTGGGAAAGAGGAAAGTTGATGGAGCTCAGGGAGAGTTGTGTGAAGTCCAACAAGTTATGTAAGACCCAGATGAAGCTTGGTATGGGTATAAGAGAAACTAAAGGCAAGAGTATGGCAACTAGTTGGGTTGGTTGGGTCCATTGGTGTAAATGGACAGTGGAAGGAAAGTCACGAGAAAGGTAAATTAAATAGATTTGATGTGTCATATGCCTTAGCTATGTTGGGATCTATTGTTCTTGATGTTGTGCATGTGATGCATTCGATAAACAGAGTTCTCTTAACCTAAACCTTGTGATATTTGGCAATGGGGTTTTCACTATGATTATGTTGATGATTATTTATGCAATGTTATGTATAGGCTGGTACTAGTAGTGTTGTGTGCATATTGCATATGCAGTGTTGGGTATAGATGGTGCTATGTACATGTAGGATGTGGGGTGTTGTGTACATATTGCACTATATGCATGATGGATATGCGGTGTTGTGTGCATATTGTGATGTGCGCATGTTCGATATGTGTTGTTGTGTAGATATGGTGCTATGTACATGTTGTATATGTAGCACTATGTACATATGGTGTTGTGTGCATTATTGTACATGTGGTGCTATGTACATATGGCGTTGTGTGCATGATTTTACATGTGGTGTTGTGTGCATGTGGTGTCATGTACATGTTGTATATGGGGTGTTGTGTACATGTCGTGCATGTGGTGATGTGTACATGTGGTGTTGTGTACATGTGCATGTGGTGTTGTGTACACGTTCTGCAGGTGATGCTATATATATGTGGTTTTGTGTACACATTGTGCAGGTGATGTTGTGTACAGGTGGTACTATGTACATGTTGTACATGTGGTATTGTTGTACATATGCTATTATGTGCATGTCGCACATGTTATGTTGTGCACATGGTATTGTGTGCGTGTTATACATGTTACTTTGTGTATGTGCGGTATTGTGTAGTTGTGGTATCGTGACATGTGCATTCATTGCATTGTACTCTATGTACATATATATATCATGTTGTGTTTTACATGGGATGTAGGTGTATGCATTGTGTTTTGTTGTACACTAGGTGAAGGTGTATGTGTTGTGTCGTACATTGGATGCAGGTTTATGTGTTGTGTTGTACATCATGTGTAGGTCCAAGTATTGCATGGTGTTGTATGTCGTGTGTGGTTTTGCATGTGTGATGCACACTATGTGTATATGTACATGGTGTTGTGTACATGTCGTGCATGTGGTGTTGTGTACACGTTGTGCAGGTGATGTATATATATGTGGTTTTGTGTACACATTGTGCAGGTAGTGTTGTGTAATGTGGTGTTGTGTACATGTTGTGTAGATGGTGTTGTCTATAGGTGGTACTATGTACATGTTTTACATGTGGTATTGTTGTACATATGGTATTATGTGCATGTCATACATGCTATGTTGTGCACATGTGGTATTGTGTGCATGTTATACATGTTACTTTGTGTATGTGTGGTATTGTGTATGTGCATTGTGTAGTCATGGTATCGTGACATGTGTATTCGTTGCATTGTACTCTATGTACGTATATATATCATGTTGTGTTGTAAATGGGATGTAGCTGTATGTATTGTGTTTTGTCATACACTGGGTGAAGGTGTATGTGTTGTGTTGTTCATCAGGTGTAGGTCCATGTATTGAATGGTGTTGTATGTCATGTGTGGTTTTATGTGTGTGATGCACACTATGCGTATATGTACATGGTTGAAGAGAAGGCATTGGGTGTTTGTCAGGTGTGGCAACTGATCCAGTGTGCTTACAAAAATGGCATAAGATAAAGGTAGAAGGTAAGGATTGATTAAAGGATAAGTATCAATATTTTATTTTAGTTTTAATTATGCATGTAATATATGATTTTGGTTTATGATGATTAAATGTGATCTATGACTTTGATTTATGATAGTTACGTGTAATGTATGATTTTGATTATGATAGTTTCGTTTTGAGCTAACTGGATGTGATATGTTTATACCTGATGATTTAATCAAACAACTAATTTGACATGTTGTGACAAGAAGTGAACATAATTGTAGGTGTATCTTATTGACGAGCCACCAATGAGATATGATTTGAGTTTATTTCAATTCGTTTTGAGTCTAATGGAATTTATGTCCTTAGTATAGGAAAGCATGAAAATGCTCGATTGAGTGGTTGAAGTTGACTACAAGAATTAGTAGTGACAGTGAAAGGAATTGAAAAAACAACAATATATTGGTAAAGCACTTCAAGAGTAGGGCCATTATGGGACACTGGTACCCAATAGTGTCCAATGATTTCCATGAGCATTCTATGATGGGTATGATGGTTTTGAGGAAGGGATATGCCTTGGTTTTTGGACCTTTCGATGCGAAGAAACCTTTCCAAGTGAGGGGTCGTCTGAGGGACTATGTAGCAGAGAAGGGGATGCCTCTAGAACTTGGAAGTTGTATGACTACGTGGAAGGGGGTGATTGGATAGCTCGAGGCACTATGTAGCAGAGAAGGGAAGGCTGAGGATGGATTTGTTTTGGTCATTAGCATTTCCAGATGGAATCATATGCACATTGGGAGTGTGCCCTGAAACAATGAGTCGGAAATTGTTCACTCAGAGGACAAGTGGTACATGATTGTAGTGCTAGAAATTAGATGCAACTTTGACTTTGGTATTGGATTCTCAACTTCCCAAGGTATTACTTTGAAGGTGAAGGTGTGAGCCTATGGATTCCCTTGTCACGGATGCAAACATTGAATCCTTTTATTTGTTGGTTGAGGAAATGTGCATTTGTGTATTATTCTAAATATTGTATTGAGATGGATTTAGAAAGCTCCATAGAAAGTATGATTATTTTCTATTTGAAGCAAATGTGTATGAGTGTATATGTGGTTATTATTGTAAATATTGTAATGAGATATGTTATGAAGTTCCAACAAATGGTATGATTGTCATATCTTTAACAATTGTCATTGTAAATATTGCAACAAGTTAAGCTATAAAGCTCCATAGGTAGTATGTTTTGTTTTCAGTGGTTTTTTTGTTTATAGGTGTCAGGATGGTGTTCCCCCAAGGGGGAGGGTTATGTAACAACCCTCGTAAAAAATCCATGTAAAAATATATAAGAGCAAAGTCATGGCACACATATTCTACGCTAAATGGTGGCAAAAACATCCAAGTGGGTTGCCATTTTGGTTTATTAATGGCTAAGGAAATTGGCAAAGGCAATGGCAAAGGATTTGGAAAGGCATGAGACATTAATTGACATTTTTTTATGAAAATAATGGAAATTACAAGAAAAGGAAGGTGAAAGGTCACACGTTGCATGTGAGGAGGAAATTGAAGGAAAACAATGGAAATGAAGAAAATAAAGACTTCATTAATAAAAAGGCTTATGAGGATTAGTTGACAGACCTTTTTCAGTTCATATTTGGAGCTATCTTTCATACTCTTAGACACTTAGAGTTTCCTTGGAGCACTCTTGGAGGAGTGTGGCATAATTGAAGTTTTGGAGTAAGAAGGAAAAGGAAGAGCAGGAAAGCGCAAGAGGACATCGAGATCAACAACTACAACGATTTTTGCCTATAGGTACCAAGTTTCATGTATGATTTCCTTGCTAGTTGTTGCATGCATGGCTTATGCATGTGGTTTCTTGGTTATGATATGTCATTGTCATGGAGGAATGCCTTGATTTCCAGTGGATTACTTAGCCTTACCATTTCCATAATAGCCATGGTGTTGTGGGTTTCTTTCCTTTCTTTTTTGGTTGGTTCTCATGTTCCTTTGGTTGTGGGTTGAGTTACTAGTTCTTGGAAGCCTTGGTTGGACAAATGCTCTAGAAGTCCTGTAGCAACATAGCTTGAGTTACTAGTCCTAGAAGCCTTGGTTGGACAGATGCTCTAGAAGCCCTTGGTGGTTTGAGTTACTAGTCCTGGAAAGCCTAGTTGGACAAACACTTTGGAAGCTCGATGACAACTATGGGTTGAGTTACTAGTTCTGGAGGCCCTACATGGAGCAAACGCTCTGGAGCCCTAAACAGTTTGAGTAGAGACCAATTTGATGATGGTTACTGATGTACGACCATGAGGAGGAATCATTGGTTGAGGGTTGAGGTGGGCCTCTAGAAGCCCTGATTTGGTTTTGTTGGATGTGTTCCATGAGATCCCACATTCATGCTTGGAATATGGCACAAGGGTGATTGGCTAAAAGAGAGGTCTGGTTCAACCTAGTCTATGGTCAGGTGGTTCATGGAAGTCCTAGGCTTGGTTGCATTTTGTATATTTTAATAAGAGATTCCTTCCTTTTGTATTTGATGGGTAAATATACTTGTTTATATGTTGATTTTATGGTTGTTATATCCTTGTTATTTATGTTGATTATATGTTGGTTATGAGCATGTTTTATAACAATGATGATGTATGGAATGCATTGTTGATAGAGGAGGAGGAGCTCTGACGATGGCGGCAGCTAGGGTTTGAAAATTAGTGACTCTGGCAGGCTCTGTCCCTCTGCCATTGCAGACAAGGCAGGTCTGCTCTTACGAATTTAGTTAGTAGCCCAGAGCGGCACTAGATCCTGAACTTTTTTCAGTAGGTACGAGTCGTATGGAACATCAGCCGGGGGGAGGCGTCGAACCTCCCCATAAAACGACAATGATATTCCAGAGAATCAGTCGGACAAGGAAAACACCAACCAGGAAGAAGACAAGGCGAAAGAAATTCATTCTGCAACCTGCAAACCAGTTGCAGCGATTCGACCTAGGGTCAAACTGCCAGGACATCTCATTGAAGAAAGAATACAATTTATGACAGACCATGCCCTCATAGGGAAGTTTATCGGCATGTGGCCAACTGAACGAGCTCTGCGAAGCTGGATACAAGCAAAATGGCATCCCAAGGGGCACATCACCCTGCAGCTAGGAGCGAAAGGCTTCTTCACAGCTATCTTCAACTGCCTGGAGGATAGAAACAGAGTCATGCACGACGGCCCTTATTTCTTCAATGCTGCTGGTCTATTTCTCAAAGGCTGGGTATAGCGATTCAACCCAGATACGGTAGATCTCAGTTGGGCTCCAGTTTGGATCCGCTTGTATTCTCTTCCCAACGAATTCTAGGGAGAAGAATCCCTGAAAGCCATAGGCAACACGCTTGGTGACTTTGTTAAAGCAGCCGAAGAAACAAAAATAGGTACATACACTTCTTATGCAAGACTTTGTGTTTACATGAATCTCAATCAGCCTCTACCAGATGCTGTAACTCTCTCTCACTTTGACAAGAATTGGTTACAAATGATTGATTACGAACATGTGCCCTTTCGCTGCCGAAGATGTCATGGCCTGGGGCACTTATTCAGAGACTGCCCTTTAAACCAGAAACCCTCCCCTGTTGCGGACCAGGAAGGTTCTAAGGGCACTGGTTTCATCAAGGTAGTTTGCCGCCGAAGGGAAAACAAGAAGCTAGCACTGAGGTCTTCTGCTGCGCCACCCAGCCAGTCAAAGCCATCCACCAGCAACAAATTCGAAGCCCTAGCAGATCACCCGGAAACTCAAATGAAGCAACCAAGAATAACACCAGAGAAGGTTGACAATAGTAAAAAAGCGGAATCCACCAGGGTTCAATCAGATACCAAAGGAAAAGAAGCATCAACCTCAACGGACCAAGGGGATAAACCAATGGAGAAGCCACTCTTAGGCACCGGCACAGAGGAAGAATCTATGGAAGATCAAGACTATTCGAGCTTTATGGATGAAGAAACAGAATCAATAGACATAGGGGATCTAGATCTCCCGGGATTGGAACAGGCATGCACCACAAACAATTTTGATAATATTCCAGCAGGACAACTACAAAACCTGGAAGAAGTCTTATCAAGAGCTCAAAGGCAAAAATCATTTGGAATCCAAACTAGCAGCCCTTGGGACCAACATCTCATTGTCAAGGACATAAAAAAAAAGAGGTAGAAAAACTATCCTCCAAAGAACAATCAAGGTAGGGCAGACCTTAGTAGATTCAGGCAGATACGCCAAGTTAACGAAGTACTTCAGTCCTGATATCAATCTTTCCCAATGAAGTTAATCTCCTGGAATATCAGAGGGATGAACGGCCCCAGGAAAACTCGTTTACTCAAAAACATGATAAAGCAAGAAAGCCCTCAGGTTATCTTCTTGCAAGAAACAAAATGTGATACAACAATGTTGGATAAGCTAGCTAAGAAATTTTGGCCCGGAAGCTACAATACAACAGTTGATGCAAATGGAGCCTCCGGAGGAATTGTAATTATATGGGATTCAAGAGCAGTGGAGCTCACCAATTTCCATGCACACAGGAGATTTCTCCAAGCAACTTTTCATATTCTAGGAACTAATCAATATGGACTACTCACTAATGTTTATTTCCCACAGGACACTCAGCAAAAAGAAAGGATTCTAGACTCCATATCGACTCTTAATCAAAACAGATCTCTCCCTCTATGGATTGCTAGAGGAGATTTTAACATGATTACAAGGATAGATGAGCGAAGAGGAGGCAGGGGCAAAACTTCACAGGATGGAACTCTCCTGCTGGACTTTATACAAAATAATTGGCTCATTGATCTCCCTTTCAATAATGGTACTTTCACATGGGACAACAAACAAGCTGGCAACTTACATATTGCTTCTAGGTTAGATAGATTTCTTCTCTCAGATAATGCCATCCATCTTGGAGGAGATTTTGCTGCTTCTATCTTGCCCTTCACTGGCTCAGACCACTGGCCCATCTCTCTCCACTGGTCTCGACCGGGGAACATTACTCACAGACCTTTCCGCTTTGAAGCCTTCTGGCTATCCCATCTCGACTTTCACCAATTCGTTAGCACTGAATGGCTTCGCTTCCATCCTCCTCCCAGATCCAAAATGTTCCAATTTCAACAAAAGCTCAAGCATCTCAAAGGTAAAATTAAGTACTGGAACAGAACCACCTTTGGCAATATTCATCAAGGGAAGGCTAACATTGAACAGGAAATGAGGCAGCTACAGCAAAAAATCATCACCCAGGGCAGATCCAATGATCTTGCGGATCAAGAAAAAACTCTTGAAAAAGAGTTAATGGAAAAAGAAAAACAGGAAGAAGTGTTATGGAAGCAAAAGTCAAGAATTCGGTGGCTCAAAGAAGGTGAGAAAAACATCAGATTCTTCCACAACACCACAATACAACGCAGAATGCACAACAATATTACTCACATTCAAAATGAGCAGGGAGATAAACTTGAGAAGCACGAAGAGATCGAGGCTTAACTTCTCAATCACTTCAAGAAGGTGCACAAAGAACCAAGCATCGATCGGTCCCAAGCAATTCAAAACATCACCAGCAATATTCCCAAATTAATATCCAATCAGCACAATCAAATGATTCTCAAGCCTATTGATCTCCAGGAAGTGGAATCCACAGTTAAGCTACTAAAAGCAGGAAAAGCGCCAGGTCCGGATGGCTTCACCTCAAACTTTTTCCACCATTTCTAGGATCTCATAAAGCAGGAAGTCTTGCAGGTAGTGGAAGAATCACGCACACTTCGATGGATGTTCCCAGGTATAAATGCCACTTTTCTAGCTCTGATTCCTAAGGTTGAGAAGCCCTGCAAACCGGACAAATTCAGACCAATTGCTCTCTGCAACATCATCTACAAAATCATCTCCAAAATCATCGCCACAAGAATAAAACTCTTGCTACCTCTGATCATCTCCCCGGAACAATCCGGCTATGTGGAAGGATGGCAGATTACGGATGGGATCATCCTTACGCATGAAATCATCCACTCCCTGAAGACCTCCAAGAAACCAGGTATGCTTCTCAAACTAGATCTCTCAAAAGCTTTTGATAGCCTCAGTTGGAATTATATGGAAAAGATCTTACTGGCATTTGGCTTCAATACTGCATGGGTTCGCTGGATTATGAGCCTCCTCACTTCATCTTTCCTTTCGGTTCTAATCAATGGCATCCCCTCTGAAACTTTCGTCCCTCCCGAGGCATTAGGCAAGGGGACCCCCTTTCCCCTATCCTTTTCATCATCGCTGCGGAAGGTCTTGGGTGAAGCATCAAGCAGGCTCAACAATTGCATCGCCTTAAAGGTATAGCCATCCACAATACCCCTGCAGCCACTCATCAACAATTTGTAGATGATACTATGCTCTATGGGCACCCTTCTGTCCAAGAAGCTAGGCAACTCAAAACCCTTTTAGCGGATTTTTCAGAAGCCTCTGGGGCATCTATCAACCAGTCCAAGTCCCAAATCTTCTTTTTTAACACCCCCTCTGCTATTCAATTTGCCATTCAACGAATCCTTCAATTCTCCCTGGCCAAGATTCCTTCCACTTACCTGGGATCCCCCCTTATGGCTTCTAGCTTGAAGCATGCAGCTTGGGACTCCCTCCTAGAAAAACTGGAAACCAGATTGTCTTCATGGACCCATAGATCCCTTAACATGGCCAGCCGTCTAGTCCTGATGAAAGCTATCCTTCAGGCCATGCCCCTCTACCTCTTCTCCATTCTTTCGGCCCCCAAATGGGTTCTCAAAGAGCTCAAATCCATCCAAAGAGCCTTCCTTTGGGGCAGCAAGGGGCTTCACCATAAATGGGCCTTAGTTAAATGGGAGACAGCTTGTCTGCCCAAAAAAGGAAGTGGCATTGGGCTGAGAGATCCCACTCATAGCAATGCGGTCATGGGAGCTCGCATCTGGTGGCGATGGATCTCAGGCTCTCCCACCCCTTGGACTACCCTATGGACAGCCAAATATGTGGGGAATTGTCCCAAAGAGGAGCTGGTCAGAATCTCCGAGCTAAGCAATGGCTCAATTATTTGGAATTCGGCAAAAACTCACAGGAACCTTATTCAGAAACATAGTTTTTGGGAGGTAAAAAGCGGGAACCAAGCTCGCTTCTAGGATGACTCTTGGCAACAGATGCCCAAGCTAAGTGAACTCTTCACGAATATGGTGCCTGGGGACAGGGACCCCCATCCCCCCACAACTATTGGAAGCCAATGGAATACTACGGCTCAACATGCCATCAGAACTTGGCACAAGGCCTCTCAGATCATACCTACTAGATCAAAACAAGAACAGCAAAATCTGGACACAGAGTTAGAAAAAAGGAAAATACAAAGCTCAGAAGGAACAGACATTCTTAGATGGGGTTACGAAGAAAAAGGAACGTACTCCACAAAAGAGGCTTATAATCTTCTAATTAAATGATGAGGCCCGTCCACGTGGCCCTACCTCGACTTGCTCCACCCGGTACCTTTCGGATTTGGCGAATTGATTTTGTTTGATTTCCAATCGGCTTTGGTTAGTCCGACCATTTATTGTACCTGTACTTGGTTGACCTACCCCTCGTACCTCGCCTCTCCTCCAGCCTACACCTGTCCGCCTCGATTAGGGGCTAAACCTAATCCTCCGTTCCGGTTTATGGTCGATGTCTTTCGCGCGTTTGGTCATTTGTGTCATGAACTCGACGCTCTGCAACTGATTTTTGGTTCGGCTCTGTATTTGGAGGAATTTATCTGTGTGTGGTCGTGTTTGGTGATTTTCTGGTCGAAGGATGTGGTTTTCCACCGTGGTTCCGTCGGTACCTCTGTTTCTCGGTTACTCTGGTAAGTTTGGCTCTGGTTCCGCGTCTCTGTCAATGGTTTTCTCTCGGGTTTCTCTGTTAACTTGCTCCTTAGCTAAGCTTGCTGGTATGTTGGTGAATACATGGTATTTCTTTGGTTATTTCCCGCCTCGACGACCTTGCCCTGCTCCAGAACAGCGTGCATTCGAGGACCTGTTACTCTCGACCTCGGCATTCAACTCCTCCAAACAGTAAGTTGATTTTCCCTGCTATAGTTTCGTTTTTGTTTATTGAATCTCTGCTAACCTCTCTGGCTCCTCTGTGGTCAGGTGGGTTCTCGGCATCATGGCGTCCGCCACTTTCAGGTATACATTCTTCTCCCTCGTAACCCTTACTCATTCATTTGTTTCATTTCTTTCCTCTGTTAAAGCTTGGCACTTAATAAGTCACGGGGTTTTTGTTTGTGTTTCTTTCCCAAACCCTAACTCATGCATTTGTTCTGTTGACTGTTGCAGGTGGCGGCACTGTGGGTGTCTGCAATAATCGGTGGCCTCGCGTTCCCGGGTAGTTCTGCGTCTTTTCTGTTTGTCGTTTGTCCTGATATTTCGTCTGCCTGTAACTAGATATGATATCGGTCTTTTAGAAAAAGGATTTCTGTTGTTTTTGGCCTTACACGGCACTGTCTGTTTGCATTAGTCTGTTGTAGGCTTCGGCCTCTGTAGGGTCTGTTACTTGTCTTTGAACGATGTATGGACTCGGTGTAATTCTCTATGGTCACGCTTGTTTTAAAGCGTAGAGAGTTCGACCCTCGTCATATGGTTGACTGTAACTAATTTATTTTTGGCTCAGACCGACATTATAATATATATGCATCTGTTTATCTTCGAATTCGATTTCAATTATTTTGGGTTCGGTGCCTTACCCGGACTTGTTCGTTCGCTCCTTTATCTGGTTACTTGTTGTAGTTTTGCCTGCGTCTCACTCCATACTTGGTTAGCTGTATTTGTTGCTTGTATGCGGTAACTCTGTACGCGGTAACTGGAAACTACTCCTTATGTTTGTTCGCCTGCATGTTCACTGTCCTGTGCAATTGTTTACATATATTTGACTATGGATTAAAGTCTTTCGATACTGCTATTTTAATTACAGTAATGTACAGAAAAGTTTAAATTATCAGAAGTAAAGATTTACTCAGAAAATAAGTTTACTCTGTCGTGTACAATAATTTCTAGAAGAGGAAAAATATAATAAGAGGAATGAAGTTCTTTTCTTAAACAATGACAATGTTTCTATTTTCTCATTTCTTCGCTGCTGAACTGAACCCCTGTAATACATTTGATTTGGTCTTTTGTACCACCGAGAGGATTTCGGTTGGTAACTGTCCCCTTACCCGTTTACAAACAGTTAGGTAACTGAGTTCATTCAGTTCCTTGTTTATCAGTTATAAACCTGACTTCTAACTACTCTGTCACTTGCTCCACAAAGGTGACTGTGTACATTATTTGAAATAAACTAATTCTACTTATTACAATTTTCACTGACAGCTATAAAAATAAACTAATTAAAATTAACTAGCAGAGATTCTAAATAACTGTAGTTGACTCTGACAAAAGAAATAAAATTAAATTAAAAAGAAACTGACAGTCTTGCTGTCCCTTGTCGATTTGCTTAGTCTTCCCAGTCTTTTTCTGAAACTTCGTGTGTCCCGTTTCGATCTTCACCCTGTCGTCCAGATGCTCCTGCATCAGGCTGCCGGGGTAAAAGAGAGTTCTCATGGCTCTGTTCCATGAGCTCCTCCACCGAATAACCTGCCCTTTGAATCTGTGCTTTGTCGAGCCAGGAACTGTCCTCTAGGGGACGGTCCTTCCACTTGACAAGATAGCGCAGATACTCCTTCCTACGCCTCCGTTTAGCTACCTGTGTG
Organism: Pinus taeda; assembly: GCA_000404065.3. Lineage (NCBI taxonomy): Eukaryota > Viridiplantae > Streptophyta > Pinopsida > Pinales > Pinaceae > Pinus > Pinus taeda. The sequence goes on from APFE030528079.1 coordinate 13,315, forward strand.
TTGATAATCCCTTCAATTTCGTGAGTCTTAACTGACGGTAACTGTTTCTTCCAAAGACTGCTCTCGAACTAGGTGTCCCATTGTGGTTGTACCATGTTTTCGTCTGCTGCCTGGGCATGATACGGAAACAGATCTGCCACGTTGAATATGGGCGATATGCCTATATCAAGTGGCAGCTGAATTTCGTATGCATTCGCTGAAAACTTGCGAAGGATTTTGCATGGGCCGATTTTTTTGAACTTTAGTT